>CAUYQG010013778.1:0-24537 GCA_963574415.1 Tarsius wallacei | reverse complement strand
TTTTTTTAACTCTTCTTTAATTCTGTTGTTCAGTGATAGGAAGGAGAGCTTTTACTTCTGTTCCTATTCTTCCTCATATAGATCCTCTGGCTTTGTTCAATTTTGAAGCTGAACTGGGGGTGGAGGGCTGTGCTTTTTGTAGTTTTGAGATTCAATTAAGTGGGGAGCTGTGATTCAGAAGGTATCTGCAGATCCTAGTATCCATTGACAGGTGTGTGGGCTCCCTGGATCCCACTTTCCACTGCCTTACAATCTGTCCATGCAGTGGGGGTGTATGTTTGCCCCCCAAAAGCAAAATGAAATAAGAAAAAGGAAAAGAATGGAAAAAGGAAGAAGGAATATGAAAAGAAGGTGGCGAGAAAGAAGAAGAGGGAAAATAGACAGGTATGCCAACTAACGGATAAACAGAGAAACAAACAAAGACAGTAAAAACAGACAAACAAAAATACAGATGATCATACAAACAAACAAACCACGTTGATGCACTCCCTCAAAAATACCCATATACAAGCAGAAAATCTAAAAAAGAACAACATTAAAATAACAGAAACAAAGCAGGTACAAAAACATAAACAAAAACAGAAAGAAAGAAAGAAGGAAAAAAAAACTAAAACAAAAATCAAACAAACAAAAAACTTGCTCTGTGGTTGTTTCTGTAGCTCCAGGTTCCTTTCAGCTGCTGCCGCAGCATTAGGAAATAACTCCAGTCTTCAACCCATCCCCTCCACTCTCAGTACAGGCTGATAGGTCTGCTCTCAGGGTGGGTCAGATGCCCCATGGACTACTGTGGGAGGAGGATAGATCAGATCCAGACTCACCTGATTTGTCTGCTGCTGCCACTGCTGTCAAATCTCCACTCAGATCTGATATGTCTGTGCCTGTTCCAGCATGGGGGAGGGGCATTTGTCTCTCTGAGTCCAATGAGGGGATAGCTTCTGGGTCCCAGATTGGAGGTTAGACAGAGCTGGGCGGGGCAACGCAGGTCTCTGCCCAGTCCTGGGACAGAGAATATGGTGCTGGTCAGTGTCTTCTCACCAGCAACAGGGCTCCATTTCAGATTTCCATGCCCTGCCTTCTCCATGGTCCCTGCTGCTGCCACAGGTGATGATGTGGACCAGGTGCCAGGTGGTGAAGAGCAGCTGTTCTCTGTTACCTCCTCTCAAGAGAGCCTGGAGAACAGCAGATGATCCTGGATGTTAGACCTTTGTCAGAAAAAAAGAAAAGGAAAAGAAAGAGAATCTAATGCCTGGTGATATGAGGTGGAGCTGACGCAGTGATGCTAGTGCTGGGAAGAGGCTGCAAATACAGATTAACATTAGCAGTGAGGTTTGACTGCACAGAAACCATACTAAATCAATTGCTTGCAGACTCATATCAAAACCCTATCAGTGAGTGGCAATTGAGTTGGTATACTTCAGTTGTACAGCTGCATATGGTAGAAGGCTTTAAATCAGAATCTGACACTTATTTTAGTCCATATGTGGCCCACCCATGATTTTATTTACCATTTCCATCTGTGCCTCCTTTTTTTAAAATGATGAGTTCTATAATTATTTTATTATATGTTACAATGTAACAATAATAAAAATAAAGTGCACAATAAATGCTATGACCTTGAAGCATCCCAAAACCATCCACCCTGCCTCAGTCTGTAGAAAAATTGTCTTCCATAAAACCAGTCCCTGATAGCAAAAGGGTTGGGGGCCACTGCTATAGACCACCTTTTTTCTAAAAGCACCCTCTATGAGAAAACTTGACAAGTTCAGTGCTGTTCTTAGTAAACAGATGGCACCTTTGTGTCCTTTCTTCAGGAACATGTAGACCCTGTGTCATGGTCTACAACTCAGTGAGAAAAGCACGGGTCCACATTTCATTCTAGACTCACTCCCTCTGCAGACACCCCTGAACAACCTGCATAACTGCACACAGTGGGGCCACCATCCAGAACAACATGGATGTCCCAAAGTGACAGTCCAGGGTCCCAGTCCACCCACAGGTGGGTTTTGTTGTCCTAATCATGTTTGTAAAAATTTGAGTTGCTTATAAATCTTAAAAATTAACAGAGTCCACACACTAAATGATCCAGATATCAAGATTTTCTTGAAAAATAAGATCTGGGCACACTGGTTTTGCATTGGGAGCTAAGCAGTGTTGCCTACTTATTTTATTTTTTATTTTATACTATGTCTTGAACTTCATTCCATGTTAGCACAATAAAGAGCTACCATTTTTGGTAAGTTATTATTTGTATTAAGTTTTTGAGTAGATAATATTTGTGTTTGGTACAAAACTCAAAAAAGACAAAAGGGTATAAACACACTGCTCCCAGCCACCAGTACTGCCTCAGAAGCAACCACTACTACCAGTTCCTATGTCTTCTTTCAAAGATCTTACATGCACACACTAGCAAATACACATGCAGTATTTCTAAGCTATCACCAACTGCAAGATGCACCATTATTTTGTGTTTGCTAAAAAGAAAAATATCCCAATAAAAGCATGACATCATGCCTTAATGATGGTCCTGTCTAACCCATAAATCAGTCAGGTCGGTTCCTCATTACTTTGAAATTTGTTTCATCTATTCCAAGGGTCTTAATATTTTTTTCCTGCCTTCTGTTGCATTGCTTGGAGCATGGGCAGGCAATTCTTCTATATGCACCTCAGTGAGAAAAATGTAACACAGTTTCATCTACCTGTCAACATCTTCATTTATTAGGTCTTATACAAGACATAATTGTCACTTTGATAGATATACAATTAATTGAGGCTATTCCTACAATCTATCTTGGTGTAAAAAGTGAGGTAGGAATCTACCTTTATTTTTTCTAGATGTTGCCTTCAGTTTACTACAGTTTCCACCGCTGCCAAGTGTCTTATCTTGGACAACTTCACTCAGCAGATGTACATCAAAGATGTTTCTCAACCTCCTATCCCTTAAGAAGGTAATAATAAAACAGACTTGTAGAGGATGTCCATGGCCCTGGCATCTGACATTAGAAGACAGAGACCTTCCACTCCC
This sequence comes from Tarsius wallacei, assembly GCA_963574415.1. Classification (NCBI taxonomy): domain Eukaryota; kingdom Metazoa; phylum Chordata; class Mammalia; order Primates; family Tarsiidae; genus Tarsius; species Tarsius wallacei. The sequence continues at coordinate 21,515 of CAUYQG010013778.1, read as the reverse complement.
AGAGTGAACATGTCAGATACTCACTTTCCCAGCACCTTTGCAGCTAGGGCCTGGACCTCAGTTTTGTTTTTGCCCTAGATTTACAATTGGAAACTGGTGACACAAAGGAGCAAGATCGCTTACAATCCATCCTGGTAAGAGTGGCCACAGTGACGGCAGCTCCACTCTGTCTCTGAAGACAGCAGCGACAGATGTTTTGGTAGCAGTGTCCCATCTGTGTTGGAGGTTTTAGCTGTACAGTCTGCAGTGCTTGAGCTCAATTCCAGAGTCATGGATCTCTTTGAGGGACAGGTTCACTGTGGCATTTTGGACGTTGTACTAGTCTAATTCTCTGGCCTGACCCAAGATTCTATCAGCTACCAATATCCTTTAATAAATTCCTTTTCTGCTTAAATTAGCTAGAGTTGGTTTCTATTGCTTGCAACTAAAAAGGTGAGTGACACAAACTTTATCCTTCTTATGTAGGTACAGTGACCTAGAAATTATTTTCTAATCAGAAACTTCTTGAAAAGTTAGCTGTCACAGTACCTTGGGGGAGAGGGAAACAGAATGCCGAAACTGTACACCTTAATGTAATTGTAGTACTCCACTTCCTTTTAGCATCCTAAGAAGCTTGCAAAATTAACAGCAACAAGAATGATATTAAATAATGAGAAACCTCTTAGACTATTCTTCCATTACTCCATTCATTACCTTGATGCATTTAACGATACACCTATTTAAGCCTCACCAAGAAATTTTTCTATTTATTTCTCAATGAAACAGTATACATAAGTCATACATGCATTTTTTTAGAGCCTATTATGTACCAGGATCTCTGCTATATGCTGGGCAGATTTATAGAAGAAAGAGATAGACTTTCCCATTGAAGTAAGAAAGTATATAATATTATAAGTGTTACAAGAATTCTAAAGGAAGAAAGAAGAAGCTGAGCCTATTTTGAGTAATTGGGGGGAAAGTAATTAGGGGGGAGCTTTTTTCAACACACCAAGATGTGTTCGGGTTGTGTTTTTGAGGGTGTGTGAGATTTCCAAGGCAATAAATAGCGGGAAATAGAAATTTATCTTTGTCATTCTGAAAAGGCACTGTAATGTTTGTGCAGTGTTTTCTCAGTATTCCCTGAGTTTTCCTGTTCTAAAGGGACTAAAGAATTTTTGTTTAGGCTCTAAATTTGGTCAGATTTGATTATTGTCCCCTTCACCAAATAATTGGCAGGAGTTTCACCAAATTAGAAATACTCAGCCTACTTTTTGTTTGGTGCATCATTGCTGTTATCCCATGGTGAGAACTTAGCAGGAAAACAGGTTAAGGCCTGATGGTGGCTCTAGGACAGATTTGCAAGGCTACTGATGGCACAGAAACTCTCCTATAACAGGAGCCTTGCACAAGGCTTACCACTCTGAAGGGTCTATAAAGGCTGTGTGTGGGGAGAGAAAGAGTTAGTTCACCAGCAGTTCTGTCACCAGAGCCACCTAAACCAGGAAGCAGGCATTTGCAGTAACAAGGTGCGATGTTTATAGTCTTGTTCTGACCATAACCACTCTGAAAGCTTTTCCTGGTGAATCAAGCAGAAAATTTCTCTGGCTTTACTCCTCAGTGCCTGCATTCCCACACCAAATATTGCTTCCTTTTTTTAAGGAACCATTTTACTCCACTGTTAAAAAAAAACACTCAAAAGGAAATAAGGGAAACTTGTGAACAAAATCTGCAACAAGGGATCCTGCAGCTAAGAGAGTTAAAAAGAAAACACAACTGTTCTGAAAGTTTCATTTACGATCAGTGTTGGAACAGAGAGCACATTTTTTTCGCAGCAGCCTAGTTATAAATGGTGATTGGGTTCCCAGATGAGCTCACAAAGGACTACTTAACTCACAATGTTCCTGTAAAATCAATCATGTTGTCGTAGCCTCATATAATATTTTCATACCATTTACTTTTTTCACAATATATATTCACTTTCTACCATCACTGCAAGAAATTTTAAAATATAGAAAACTATAAAGAACAAAGAATACAAACTACCCAAAGTCTACCACCCACAGATAACCATTTGAATATACTTTATTCCATTTATTTGAAATTTTAACGGATTTTTGAGGTATGAGTAACATACAGTAAACTGCAATATTTAAAATGTATAATTTGGTAAGTTTGCCATCTGTGTACACCTGTGATATTGTCATATCACCACAATCAACACAAATAGCAAATCATCACCCTCTCCCCCAAATTCTTATATCTCTGGTAATCCCTCCCTTTAGTCACCATCCCTAGGCAAACACGGGTATGCCTTCTGCCACTACAAATTAGGTTGCATTTTCTATAATTTTATATTGATGGATTCATTGTATATGCATTTCTTTTTGTCTTGCTTCTTTCACTTAGAGTAAGTTTTTAAGATTCATCCACATGATAGCTCACATCAAGAGTTTATTTCTTTTTGTTGCTAAGTAGTATTTTGTTGAATCATTATACAAAAAATTATTAATGTATTCATCTACTGATGGCTATTTGACTTTGTGATGTCTTTTTCCAACACCAATAACCAAGCCTCCAATTCTCCAGGACCAACTGGATGTCCAACAATCCAATGCACTTCTGATGCTAACTACCTAAAATTAGCACAGACCCTGCAGGTAAAGGGCTCCATCCCACAAGGCTGGCCCCCCTTCAGATGCCAGCCACAGTCAGAGTCCTCAGGCAACCTTCGTTTCTGCTAGGCTGACTCCAAGCTCAGGGATTTTCATGACCTACTTCCCAGGTTCCATAATTTGTTGGAACAACTCACAGAACTCAGAAAAGCACTTTACCTATTATCACCTGTTTATTATAAAGGATACAGCTCAATAGTAGCCCAATGAAAGAGAAGCATAAGGCAAGAAGTGGGGGTGGCAGGCAGATCTGCCCTCCCAGCACCTCAATGTGTTTGTTGACTAGGAAGCTCTCTGAACCCTGTTATTTAGAGGTTTTTATGGAGGCTTCATTATATAAGCATGATTGGTTAAATTGTTGACTGTTGGCAATTGATTCAATTTCCAGACTCTCTCTTCTCTCCAAAGATGGGAGAAGGGGGCTGGAAGTTCTAACCCTCTAAATCATGTGCTTTATCTTTCTGATGATCAGTCCTATTCTGAAGCTACTAGGAGCACCATCATAAGTCACTTCTTTAGCATAATCTCAGATACGGTCAAGAAGGGCTTGTTATATATAACAAACGACATTCCCATCACTCAAGAAATTCCGAGGGTCTTAGAAACTCTGTGTTAAGAACCAGAGACAAAAACCAAATATATATATGGTTACTTAACTACAGGGAAACAGTCTGAGAAATGAGTCATTAGGTGACTTTATCATTGTGTGAACATCACATATTCAGTGTATTTGCACAAGCCTGGATGGTACAGTCTACTACACCTAGGCAACAAATCTGGATAGCATGTTATTGTACTGAATACCGTGGGTATTTGTAACACAATGGCAAGTGTTTGCATATCTATACTACTCCTAGGCAACAAATCTGGATAGCATGTTATTGTACTGAATACTGTGGGTATTTGTAACACAATGGCAAGTATTTGCGTATCTAGGCATATCTAAACACAGACAAAGTACAGTCAAAATATTGTGTTATAATCTTGTGGGACCACAACCACATATGTAATTCATCAATGTCATTATGTGGTACATGACTGTATTTTTTTTTATTAAACTACAGGGCTGCTTCCTGTTTGGTGTTATTATAAATACAACTGCTATGAATATTTATGTACAAGTCTTTGTGTAGACATATGCTTTTATTTCTCTTGGGTAAATAACTAGGAATGGAATGGCTACATCATACAGTAGATGTGTGTTTAGCTTCTTAAGAAATTACCAAATTTGCTTTCTGAAGTCATTGTATCATTTTACATTCCATCAGAAGTGTATGAGAGTTCAGGCTGTTCTAAATCCTCACCAAATCTTGCCCATGTTCAGTGTTTTAAATTTTAGTTATTCTGACACAGTGCTAGCTCAGTGTGGTTTTGATTTTTAGTTCCCCATTGATTGATGATGAAGAGCATCTTTTTATGTGCTTATTTGACATGTGTATATCTTCTTTGGTGAAATATCTGCTGAAATCTTTTGCTCACTTTTAAATTTGGTTGTTTTCTTATGATTCAGTCTTGAGAATTAATTTATGTATTCCGAATGCAAGTCCTTTATAACAGGGGTCCCCAACTCCCGGGCCACGAACCATACTGGTACCAGTCCACAGCCTTTTAGGAGCCAGTCCACACAGTAGGAGGTGAGCAGTAAACTAGTGAGTGAAGCTTTTATCTGTATTTACAGCTGCTCCCCATCACTTGCATTCCTGCCTGTGCTCCATCTTCTGTCAGATCAATGGCGGCATTAGATTCTCAGAGGAGAGCGAACCCTATTGTGAACTGCACATGCAAGAGATGTAGGTTGTGCATTCCTTCTGAGAATCTAATGCCTGATGATCTGAGGTGGAGCTGAGGCAGTGATGCTAGCACTGGGGAGCGGCTGCAAATACAGATTAGCATTAGCAGTGAGGTTTGACTGCATAGAGACCATAACAAATCAATTGCTTGCAGACTCATATCAAAACCCTATCCATGAGTGGCAAGTAAGTTGATGTACTTCATTTGTACAGCTGCATCTGGTGGCAGGCTTTAAGTCATGGCACTTATTTTAGTCCACGTGTGGTCCATGCATTATTTTTTTTATTTTTATTTTAAAGATGTAGAATACAATTCATACAAATGATCACACACATTATTTTATTTACCACTTCCATCTGCACTCTTTCCCACACTGCTCACCTGTCTCATTCACAGTTTTGGTAAGCCCACAAGCTAACCCTAGCCAAAAATGAGTAAAAAAACACATGTCACTGGAGAACTTATTTGAAAAGGAAGAAGGACCCAATGATGATACAGCAGAAGACTCTAAGACAACCAACAAAAAGAAAGCTGCATTTAAAGGAAAATAACAAGAGTCCTACTTAAATTACAGGTTCACTGCAACAGGTGACTCAAATTTCCCAAACCCACTTTGCATAATATGTGGTGACTGGCTATCCAACGAAGCCATGAAACCTCCAAAATTGCTTTGCCACAAGCACCCTGCATTAAAAAGACAAGCTTTTGGAGTTTTTCAAAAGAAAAAATTGTAAACACGAAAGACAGAAGCAATTGTTGAAGGCAATCACGTCATCAAATACGTCTGCTTTGAGAGCATCATTCTTAGTGATTAGCTGCATTGCTAAAGCTAAGAAGTCCTTTACTACTGGTGAAGAGTTGATCCTGCCAGCTGCAAAGGGCATTTGTTGTGAAATTTTAGGAGAGGCTGCAGTTCAAAAGGTGACACATGTTCCTCCTTTGGCTAGCAACATAACTAGATGAATTGATAAAATAACAGAGGATATTGATACACAATTGATAGAGAAGATTAATGAGTCATGATACATAATTTAGGCTGACAGGTCTACCTATGTTGACAACCAAGCAGCAATGCTTTATGTGTGTGTGACATATTTTTCAGGAGGATGTGCATGAGGATATATTATGTACACTTTTATTGCCACCCAATACCACAACTGCAGAACTACTCAAGTCTTTGAATGACGACATATCAAGAAAACTGAACTAGTCATTTTGTGTCAGTATATGCACAGACAGAGTGGCTGCCATGACAGGATGGTTTTCTAGTTTCACTACTCAGGTCAAAGAGGTCACTACTGAATGTGAGTCTATGCAATGTGTTATTCATCAAGAAATACTGGCTAGCCAAAAAAAGTCACCTGAACTTAACATCATTTTGCAGGATGTGATTAAAATTATCAACCACATTGAAGTACATGCCCTTAATTCACATCTGTTCATGCACCTCTGTGAGGAGATGGACACAGAACACATATCTTCTCTTACACACAGATATTAGATGGTTTTCTAAAGGTAGATCACTGGCCAGAGTTTTTGAGTTATGATAGCTGCTCCAGAGATTTCTTTCTTTCTTTTTTTTTTTTTTTTTGAGTTGGAGTTTCACTCCTTTGCCTAGGCTGGAGTGCAGTGGCATGCACGCTCATGGCCACCCCAGCGTCGACCTTCCGGGCTCCAGAAATCCTTCCACCTCAGCCTTCCATGTAGCTGGAACTATAGATGTGCACTACCACGCCCACCTATTTTATTTTATTTTATTTTATTGTAGAGATAAGGTCTCACCAGGTTGCCTGGGCTGGTCTCTAACCAGAGGGCTCAGGCAATCCACTTGCCTCGTCCTCCCAAAGTGCTGGGATTACAGGCTGAGCCACTGAGCCCAGCCCAGAGATTTCTTTTAGAAAAATAGTCACCACTGGAAGCACGTTTCAGCGACACAGAATGGATTGCAGAAAACTTGCTTACTTATGTGACATATTCAACCTACTCAACAAACTCAATCTGTCACTTCAGGGGAGAATGACAACTGTGTTCAAGTTGGCAGATAAAGTGGCTACATTCAAAGTCAAACTGGAATTATGAGGGCGACAAGTAAACATTGAGATTTTTGACGTGTTTCAAACATTAGCAGAGATTTGAAAGAGATTGAGCCAGGTTCTTCTTTCTCCCAGCTGGTGTATGAGCACCCATCTCAGCTTTCAAAAGAGTTTGAGCATTACTACCCAACCACAAAAGACCCCAAACTAGGAAGGAATGGATCAGTGACCCGTTTGTGATAAGCCAGGTGAATTGACTTTGTCCATGCTAGAAGAGGATCAACTGCTTGAGACTGCAAATGACGGTGGCCTTAAAGTAAGTTTGAGACAACTTCAAATTTCATATGTTCTGAATTAAATCCACCCCCCCCACCACAATCTGTGAAAAAATTGTCTTCCATGAAACCATTCCCTGGTGTCAAAAAGGTTGGAGACCACTACTTTATTAGATACGCTTTTTGCAAATGTTTTTTCCCAGGCTGTGGTGTGTCTTTTCCTTTTCTTAATATTGTAGTATATTTCAAAGAGTGTAAGTTCTTAACTTAAATAAAGTTCGAGTTATTAATATTTTCTTTTATGAATCATGCTGTCCTTCATATCTATGAAATCTTAGCCTTGCCCAAGTTTGAAAAGATTATCTCCTAGAAGCTTTCTTCTAGATGTGTTATTTCATTTCTTTTCATTTTACTTGTGGGTATATGATCCATTATAAGTTAATTTTTGTATATGGTATGAAGTATAAAGTATGGATTGAAGCTGTTTTTTTCATTTTTGATTTTTCTATGGGTTTTTTAATGTTCTTGCACCCTTTGTTAAGACTTTCCTGTTGCTCCTACATTGCCTTTGTTCTCCTCTTAAAAATTGTACACTATATATATGTGAGTTAATTTCTCTACCTTCTTCCATTGAACTTTATGTCTATCTTTACAACTCTATCTTGATGACTGTAACTTTATAAGTCATCTTGGTATCAAGTAGTGATAATCCTCCATATTTGTTCTTCTTTCTCAAAGTTGTTTTAGCTGTTCTGGGTCCTTTGCATTTCCATATGAATTTTAGAATCTGCTTGTCAATTTCTATAAAGAAGTCAGTTGAATTTTCAATAGGTATTGTGTTGTATTTTCATTTTAACAATATTAAGTCTTCTCACCCATGAACATGTAATGTATTTTTATTTATTCAGATCTTAAATTTCTTTCCAAAATGTTTTGCAGTTTTAAGTGTACAAACTTTGCATTTCTGTTGTTAAATGTATTACTAAGTATATTATTCTTTTTATTATATTATATCAAAAATGTATAAAAATACAATTGATTTTGTAATTGATCCTGTATCCTGCAACCTTGCTGAAATTTTTCATGAGTTCCAATAATGTGTGTGTGTGTAAATTTTGTAGGATTTTCCAAATACAAGATTATGTCATTTGTGAATAGAGGTAGTTTTACTTCTTCCTTCATGATCTGGATCCCTTTAACTTCATTTTTGCCTCATTGCCGTGGCAAGATCTTCTGGTGCAATGTTGAATATTAGTGAGAGCAGATATCTTTGTCTTGTTTCTGATTGTAGGGGAAAAGCACTCAGTCTTTCACCACTAAATATGGGAGTTTTATACAGAGGCCCTTTATCAGGCTGAAAAGTTCCCATCTATTTCTATTTTGTTGAATCTTTTTGTTTGTTTGTTTGTTTTTTGAGTGGGAGTCTCACTCTGTCGCCCAGACTAGAGTACAGTGGCACACTTATAACTACCACAGCCTCAACCTGCTAGGCTCAGGCAATCATTCCGCCTCAGTCTTCCAAGTAGCTGGAACCACAGGTGCATGCTACCACACCTGGCTAATTTTTTTATTTATTGTAGAGATGAGGTCTCATCAAGTTGCCCAGGCTGGTCTTCAACCCCTGGACTCAGGCAATCCTCTTGCCTCGGCCTCCCAAAGAGCCGGGATTACAAGCTTGAGCCACCGCACCTGGCTCTGTTGAGTTTTTTAAATTGTAAAAGGTATTGGACCATTAATTGACTTTTGGAGATTAAACCAGCAGGATTTTTTGTAAATTCTGTATAGACAAGCTGTTTCTAAAACGTATATGGAAGAGCAAAGGAACTAGAATAGCTAAAACATGTACGTCATGATCAGCCTAGGCCAAGCCACCATCACCTCTCAACTGGATTATTTCAATATCCTCTAACTGGACTCTCTATTATCGCCCTTGCTACTGTGTAAACCAGTCTTACAGTCAGAGTCTTTCTCATTGTACCTAAGTCAGACTGTGTTTTTGTCTCCATAACCTCCTACCTCATTCAGAATAAAACCCATTGTTCCTACAAAAGACCAGAAATCTAGTGTTACTTGAGACCTTGCTACCTCTCCCAACTTATCATCTGTTACCCTCTCCCCTGCTTAGTCTGCTCAAGCTACTCTTACCTCTTTGCTAAACTCAAATATACAAAAAACATTCCCAACCCAGAGTCATTGTTGGCAGTTCTCTCTGCCTGGTACTTTCTTCTTCAAGAAATCCATATTTTTCATTCCTTCACTTCATCAAATCTGTGTTCAAATGTCATTCTATCTGAGAGGGATTTCCTGATCACTCTATAAAATAGCAACCAACCCCCTGCATTCCTTGTCAACTGCTATATTTCTTACCCTGATGTATTTTTCTTAGGAGCTCTTGCTCCCATTCAATAAATCTCATATGTATGTAATCGTTTGCTTATTTTCTACTATTTCTTCCCAGATACTAACTTTAAAAGAGCAGAGACATTCTCCACTACATCCCCAGCATCTTAAACAGTGTTTGGCATTGTAATAGAAGCTCAGTAAATACTTGTTCCTTAAGAGATTGCTTCTCTCTTGAAGAGAATTTAAAATTTTTGATGCACTCAAACTCACCAGCCTTTTCCCTTACAATTTTTGCTCTTGTGTATTTTACTTAAGAAGGGTTATACATCAAAGTCACTAAAATATTGCCTATATTTTCCTCTAATATTTTAAGCAGTTGTTCATTATTTGGCTCTTTTGTACATTTTAAGTTTATCCTTATAAGTGATGTGGTATCAAGCAGTTTTTATATGTGTAAAATTTAAAAATTGTCCTAACAAACAATGCTTATTGAGTTTTCACTCTTTCTTCTGAGTTGAAAAGACAATTCTAACATAAATTCTTTATCTTCATCTTGCTTTTTGTTATTTGATACTACCTGTATTTCTCCCATCATTAAAAATGTTCTATAAACAATTTTATTGTTGCATAGGATTCAAACCTGTAATATGCCAACATTTATTTAATAATTTTTCAATGTTTGGACTCTTTGGATTTTTTTAAATTTTTGTTCTTCTAACACTAAAAAGACATGTAACATCTATATAAATAAAGCATCATCCATATTCAATTATTTACTTTAAATACATTCTTAGAAGTAAAACTACTGGGTCAAAAGACATGAACATCTGAAGTACTTACACAAAGCGCAAATTATTCTCCAGGAATAGTTGTCAATTTACCCTTCTTCGAGTGTTTACCAGGAAATGAGAGTACTGGTCCCACTACACCTTTGTCATGGTATCAATGATCCCCTTCCTTTCTTTGACATTCTTTAAATATGCCAGGTCCCCAGCTAAGCTCTTGACATATATAATCTCATTTAATTCCTATAGTGCTATGAAGTAAGTACAATCATAATCCTCCTCTAACACATAAGAAAATTGAGTCTTAGATTAAAGGACTTGGCCAAGCTCACATAGCCAGTGGGTGCTGAAGCTGAGATTTCAACCCAGGCCAACTAACTCCAGAAGCTGAGCATTTTAACTAATTCTGATCTCCCTCAAATCTTTGCCTATTTAAGAGGCTGAAAGAAAACTAGCATTTCTTTAAACTGGCATTTCCTTGATCACTGAAGAAAGTGAATATTTTATCTTGGATTAATTGTTTTTACTTGGGGGATCAGTTATATACGTAGCTGAGTTTTGAGCTCCAACTTAGTCATTAGGAGGTGATGTGTCATCCTCAAAGCAACTCAGGTTTTAGAAGAGTGAGATTTGGACTCCAGTTGCACTTTGTTGGCCCAGATATATGATCTTGAGCAAGCCACTTTACTACCTGGAGCATCCGGCTCTTTACTTGCCAAATGAAGGTGGGTATGTTTCTTCGAGATTAGATGAGTTTAAGCACATAAACAATGAAAGACAATGTATGAGAAATACTGGGCTAAGAGCTTTTCAGCATCTCACTTATTCCTCCTAACTCTATGGAATAGGCAGTATCTCCATTTCATAGGTATGGAAACGAAGGCATAGAGCCATAACATATTTTGATCAAGGTTATACTGATAATAGGTGGTAGGAATTCATGTGCCTGGCACATAGTCCTCAGTAAGAGTTCATTCACCCTGCAACACATCACTCCTTTCCCTAGGAGTACAGATGAAGCCTCCCCAGTTTCTCAAGAGATGAGGGCAACTCTTTTCAGAAAGAAGATCCTTTGAAGGACTGTATTGATACTGTGACACTAATAGGTATCAAATCCTTGATTATCCAATTCCTTCCTTTATTTTACCTAAAATTCAGAACAGATCTAATGACAATCCCCTTAGCACACATCAAATTTTCCTACAGCAAATCATCTATCAGCTTCTTCTACCACGTGTCCTTTAAGCCTCATGCACTGACTTTTCTAGAGCATTATCCTTCTCTCTCTTCTTGAGCATTATTCTCCTGCCTCGGCCTTGGAAATTGCTGACTGCCCCCTCACTTGAATCTTGTGCCTCCAGTGCAAATGGGATAGAATTAAAATAACAGGTTTTTAAAAAACAAACAAACATCGAATTCCCAGTAATAAACATCCCCCTTGCAATCCCCAGGGCTGTTCCCTTGCAATCCCTTGGGCTGTTCACCATGAGGGCAGGGGAAAAGAAAGAGAGACAGTTATTGTTTTTCAGATTCAAGCCCTCCCTCCCCTCGATGCTCTGTGATGCTGCTTTGTTATCCAATAACAACGCCAATAGACTCCATAACAAGGAACATTGGAGAAAGATTGCAAAACTAGCAGAAAACAGAAAGGATTTGTTCGTCCCTATTTGTTTCTTGTGGGTTTCCATGGGCTTCAAGATACTGTCAAAAGCACTCTGGCAACACTTCTTTGCCCATCAGCACCAGCAGAGCAGCACCCCTTCCTCAGTGGTCCCCTTCTCTAGATTTGTAAGAGTTAGTAATTTCAACTTCTTCTTTTGTTCCACAGCCCTAAGGGTGGTAGCTTCTTCCTGCAGCTGCTCTTCTGTGATACCTTAGTGTTCTCTTTTGCCCTTTTCAATTCTTCAAGTCTGGTTAATAGTTATTTATATCAAATCTGCTTTGCCAAAATAATTGGTGTGGTTTCTGTTTCTGAACTGAATACTGAGTGCCCCAGAGAAGGTAGAAGGAGGTAGGGCCAGGAGAATATTAAGGCACCATCAACAACTAGTCTCTATGGTCCTGTAGACTGGGTCCACTGAATGGGGAGAAGAGTCAGGGGACTTCAGAGAATCTGAGTTTGGGCCAGTGTGAGGCCCAAGGAAAACTAGAGAGGCTTCCTGACTCTGCCTCCTGGCTAGCCTTCAGGCTGCCCAATGTCCAATTCAACTCATCCTGGTGCAGTCCTGCCAGTGATACCCAACCAGGCCCATCCCACAGCATGCCAAGCACTGAGACAACAAATTTTGCAGCAGAAAAAGGGTTTATTCACAAAGCATTCAAGCAAAAAGTTAGGATAATGGATCTCAAGTCTGGTTCCTCGAAGATAGGGCTTAGGGATATTTATGAAGTAAAGAAGCAGGGTAATCTAAGACATGGGGAAAAGTAGTTAGCTATAAAGGAAAGGGTAATCAGTGGTCTGAGCAAGCATAGTCAGGGTCCATAGCTCTTCATAGAACATATGTTCAGAAAATGGCAGCATTAGTATGATCTGAGGGAGGAGTTTATGGCATTCTGACATCAAAATGTCACCTCTAAGGCATTTGAACAGGCCCAGTTGAAGGGTTGGTGGTCTCAACCAGTTGAAACTGGACAAGCTCTACCCCTTCGTTTCTGAGAAATAACTTTAAGCAGTCGTTGCCATAGTGACATATACATCAGAGATGTTATATTTAAGTAAGCTAGTGGGAGTTTAGTTATATATTGTTCCACTTTGTGACCTTTAGCTTAGATTTTAAGATCAATTAAAAGCAAGCAAGGCAGTTACATTTTGTGGGCTTAATCAGGTCAGCCCTTGGTTTTACTACCAATAAATCATGCATGAGAATGGTGGCCCCTTAAGGGCAGTGACCCAGGCATCTTCAGCTGTGGAGACATGAGATAGCCACCAATCCTGGCTCCCACAAAATTGGCACCAGCTTCTTCCCTTGAAGAAGAGACACACAGGAGAAGGTGTGGACAGTGACCTTTCCTCAAGGCTAAGACAGCTAACTAACTTGAAACTGAGTGGGGACAGAGAAGATGTGCTTCCTTCCAGGATGACCAGGGCCCAGAACTCCCAGTTTATATAAGTCCTGGAAATTGATGGTTAAGATTTGATTGTTAAGATTATGGGTTCTGGTGCCAGACTGTCCAGATTCTAATTCACCACTGTTTCTTACTAGTTATAGCATCTTGGACAATTTTCTCAACCTTTATATGCCTCAGTTTCATCATCTGTATAATGGGTATAATTAGAGTACTTACTGTATGATGTTTTCTAAGAGTTTGATGAGTTGCCTTATGTAAAGCATTTAGAACAGTGTCTGACACATGAAAAGTGATATGAAATTAGTAGCTATTGTTACAAATGATGGTGATCTGTGTGAGTATGAATGGAGGGGGCAAAAAACATGGAATTTATTTATTAAAAATTGTGTATTTATTCTTTTATGTTTAAACTTCAGTCACCTTCAAAGTACTCTCCATTTGACACCTGTCAAGACACTTTTTCTACTGCTCAAAAGTTTTTGAGCCGGGCTCGGTGGCTCTGCCTATAATCCCACACTTTGGGAGGCTAAGGTGAGTGGATTGCCTGAGCCCGCGGGTTCAAGACCCGCCTGGACAACTTGGCGAGACCTCATCTCTACAGTAAATCAAAAAAACCTGCCAGGCATGGTAGCGTACACCTGTAGCTCCGGCTACTTGGAAGGCTGAGGTGGAAGGATCGCCAGAGCCCAGCAGGTCGAGGCTGCGGTGGCCGTGAGTGGCCACTGCACTCCAGTCTGGGTGACAGAGTGAGACTCCAACCCAAAAAAAAAAAAAAAAGTTTTTGAACTTGTCCATTTTGATGCCTTTTAGTAGTGCTGCCATTTTTTGTTTCACCTCTTTCACATCAGCAAAACATTGCCCTTTGAAGACATTTCATCTGGGAAACAAAAAACAGACACTCAGGGCAAGATCAGGTGAATAGGGAAAGTGGGACATGGGGGTCATGCCTCTTTTGGTCAAAAAGAGATGAACACTCAGCTCGGTGTGGGCAGGTATGCTAGTAAATCACCCATCACAAAATGGGCAAATGCTTTGAAAAATCTCCCCCCAAAATTCACTGAAGCTGAACACAGCCTCTCACAACAATGCTAGCTGGTATGCTGATGCCAATAAGTTTTTAGAACACTCACCTAGAGGGGGAAGCCTATACTACAAGGAACTCACCCTCCAAAAAAATAATATCTGTTTTTTGGGGTTCTCCCTTGTATGGAGGGGATATTTTGGGTCAGAAGAGCTACTTATTAAGGTACTTTAGGTTTCAAGAAACAAAAAATTCTAAGACAAATGGCTTTAAAGGAAGATTTATTATCTCAAAAACAAGAGGTCCAGAGTAAGGCAGCTTTAGCCAATCAAGAATGCCATCAAGTACTTAACTCCTTTTCATAGTTACTTTCTGCCATTCTTAACAGAATGGCTTCTTCCTGAGGATTATCTTCTCATGTTTTCAAGATGGCTGGTCTGTAGCAGCTCTCAACATCACAGTCCAGAGACAACACACAGGGCATTAATAAGGACTTTTGCTTCTCCATATAACCTTTAAAGATAAATAACCTTCCCCAGAGGCACCTCCCTCCACCCACACAGCAGATTTCTCTTTCATTCTCATTGGCCAGACTGTTTCACATACTCAAGCCTAAACCAATCATTGACATAGGGAATGGAGTCCTCAATCATGATTCACAGCTGGGGAATGCGGATGAAGCTCCCTTTCTCCGAAGAGTGACTGGGCACGAGGCTATATGCCCAGACAAAATCAGGGTTCAGTTACAAAGGACAAAGTAAGAAATGGCTGATGGACAAGCAACCAAGAGTGACTGCTACACTGGCCTTCCCAGCACCCTGCACATCACACAGCCCTCGGCCCATGCTTAAACTTGGCCCTGTGCCCAGATTGACCACACTGGCATTTAGGAAAATTTGTGGAGGAAGAAGATACACTTCTCCCCGACCTCATCAGGGCTATGGGGGCCAAAATAAGTTTATTCTTCTAGATCCCAAACACATACCACACGCACTACTGGGGAGTGTTTTTTCAGTAAGGAGGAGTGTGAGGAATGGAAAAGAGTGGGGAGAGGAAGGGGGAGGCAAGAGCTGAATAAATTGGCGCATCAACAAAGGATAGAGAAGAGAACATTAGCAAGAAAAAGGATGGGAGCTGGAGAGTCCCCAAGCACAGAAGCCGGGGAAATGAAGGGACAAATTCAGGAAGGAATGTTATTTAAAATGTGTGCACATTGAAGAGCAGAAAAACCAAAGGAGCGGCACAAAAGGCCAAATGAGAGCGGGGATCCTGGGAGCAGGAGTTGAGAGGCAGGCTCTTTCAGGGCAAGCGTTCTAGCAAGTGTATAGTAATGGCCCAAGTACCAATTCTGTTTTTCCTTAACATAAGATTTCTGCTGCTCTGCTGTTCTGAAACTACATGACTGAAACCCTGCTATTTCCATAAAGCAGGAAGAAGGTAGAGCAAGAAACCA
The DNA here is from genome assembly GCA_963574415.1 of Tarsius wallacei. Classification (NCBI taxonomy): domain Eukaryota; kingdom Metazoa; phylum Chordata; class Mammalia; order Primates; family Tarsiidae; genus Tarsius; species Tarsius wallacei. The sequence goes on along the minus strand of CAUYQG010013778.1, from coordinate 6,094 downwards.
AATCAAGCAAATGCTGGAAGCTGGAGCAGAGTGGTAGCCCTGGGCCAGAGATGCTCAGACACCCACGTGAACAGCTCCTGACGGGGTGGGGATGGGGATCCGAGCTGCCAAGCGCTGTGTCTGGGAGACCTGTTTACTTTTTCATGCCCAGACCCTGAGGGGCCCTTTTGGCAATGTTTCTGGGGGTCTGGACCTCACTCTTGGTATCCAACAGCTCTAAGATGAGGGCAAGAGGCTGTCTGCCAGTCTACTGACTAGGAGGCTTTGAAATATCTGGAATCTCTCTAGCCCCAGCTTCCCTTAGTGGATCTTTCTCTGATGTGCACTTTTAGTAGTTAGATCCAGTTCAACTCTTCTGGATACTGATATTGTAAAAATAAGCAGCATAACGAGAGTTCACTGGAGTTATTCTTGGAGAAAGCATGGTAATTGTTCAGAAGAAACACTTTAATAAGTCATTTAAGGTGGTTGCTAGCACACAGCCTCATGCACAAGGACTCTGTGTCATATGGAAAGAGATGATGAGATGCTATACCCTGCCAGTGTTGCCCTCCTACCATCCGCAAATGTCTACCAAAATTTCATAAAAACTCACAAAATGTTTGGTGTGAGCTGTACCTTGCTCCTGAGTCAAAGCAGGGAGTGAAACACTCAGCATATGTAAACAGAGGAGTCAGGGACACCTTTGCTGACACCTAGAGTCCCATGAGCAAAGCATTGTCTCAGACTTCTGGGCAGGTGGGGCCTATGCACCCATCCATCAACCAATCAATCAATCAAAAAGCCATCCAGTGTGAATTTATGGAGCTCTTGCTTTATGCTGGGCACATATGAAAGCACATATGGCAGATACAAACTATAAGAAAGGCACAGCACTCACAGAGTTTACAATCTAACCTGGGCATCAAACCCAAGCCAAAAAAGCAGGGACTGAACATATGTGTTTGTGACTATGACTACAAAAGAGAGCGGAGACTCAGAGAGACTGACGTAGCCAGAGGTAGTCAAATTTTATGGAGAAAATGGCTTCCAAGTAGGAAGGCAGTATCTTTCTGGAAAAGAAGATGAAAAGAGGAGGACTCCAGGGGAGCACTAAGGCAAGACAAAGAGGAAGGGACATGTGTGGCAAACGTGTAGGGCCCTTAGTCCTGCTGGCTTGAAAATGGGCAATTCCTTGATTTGGACGCCAAGAAGGAGAAAGAGAGCTTCAAAGCTGAAGCAGTCTCCATAACTCAGAGCAGGAAGGACTCCCCACCTAAGCGAACATGGTCACACACCAGATGGAGTGAGTTTTCAGAGCAGGAGGGTTGAGAGGAAGTCCTTTACGTGGATTTATAACTGTGTGTGACCCCAGACAGCAGCCATCCCAGCCCACAAATGCCACTTCATAGAGCATAGATGTGTTTTTCATAAAAATGTTATTTTACGTTAATGCAAAAGCCAGGAAAATTAATCTGGACCAAAAAGAAAATTTCTTGTAGATAGCTCTGATTTCCCCCAAAATTCTCCCAAGTGCTCCCAGGCTGTGGGGCTCCTACTTCCAGTCTTCAGCCTGTTGGTATTCAGTCTCTGCTTCGGACCAAGAAATTACCAATTCCAGTCTCACACTAGGAATTAAGGTTGGAACAATACAGTATTTTACAATCCAGTACAAGCCGCATTTATCCAGAGCTTTTCATGCGTGGCATCTTAAAGCTCTTTATGACCTTTTTTCAAAAAGGAAAAGAAAAAAAAAACAAAATTTAAAAGAGAAAACCTTCTAAAAACCCAAACCCCCACTGAACTAAATGAGCCATTGAGAGTGAATAGGACTTAACAGTGGCCTTCAGAATGGGAACAGAGGTCCCACTCGGATGGAACAAGAACAACAGAATCAAAGGAAATAGCAGCTCACAGAGGGCTGCACAGGGCCTGAAATGTACCCCTTGGCCCTTGGGGCACTGATGGGCTCTGCAATCTGTGACTGGCACAAGGAGCTTTGGATGGGCGTCAGGAGGCAGGGTTCTGGCCCCCATGATTCTGTGAGTGCAGAGGAGACCAGAAGGCCACCTTGTGGCCTGAAGATGGTCAGCACCCGTCATATTTATGCCATATTACAACTCTACTCACCCAGGCATCACCCTCCCCAGTGGCCACTGTACTAGGGAAGAAAGTGACTCTGCTATGTGCCTGTGCATTCCAATCCTAATAATAGGTCCCCTTCCCAGGCACCCAGAGTCCTCATGCTGTATCCTGGTACGGTCCCGGCCATGTCTGACCTTCTTGGAAATCTCCTTTTGGACAGCCTCCCCACTCCTCCTCTTTCCCCCTCTCACCCTGCCCCTGAAACTCCCCGGTTCTTTCCTCCAGTCCTGTGTTTCACAGAAAGCAACTCTGCTTGACCCAATCTGATAAATTCAGTTCTTTAGAGGTGTTACAGGACATCGATCATTTAACATGATGCTTATCTCAAAAAATATATTTATGTCTTAACCAGGTTTCCAGTGCTGTAACCAGAAGAAAGACCTGGAATTTCCAGGGAAGTGCAGGATGCTCAAATTAGATGCTGCTGAATATAGACATTCAGTGTTGCCTTGGTGCACCGGAGGCCAGTGAAGGAGTTTCTTTGTGCACATGGGAAATGTAAGTAAGTTGTCTTGGGCTGTTGACAAAGTAAAACTATCAGCCTCATGAGTCAGTCCCTAGGCAACTCAGTTACATTAAATTGACACGTTTAGGTTTTGGTTTTGTTTTTTTTTAATTTCCTGCTTCTGTGTGGGAATGAGACTGCAGAACAAGATGAGATCAGTTATTATAGAATTTTAAAAGCTGCTTTTAAAAAAAAAAGAACGGTTTTTAAAACCTTTTCAAAACATAGTTTTAAAAACTATGACATCTACCTCCCAGAGATTTTGTGAAGAGCGATGGAATCATGTCTATAAGACACAGAACATGGTATTTGGCACCGAGCAGATGCTCAAGTGCTGGTTCCCACACTTCTGTTTTCTTGCCCCCTTTCTCTGTCCACCACTTAAATCCTTTACTCCCATCCTGCTCTTGCCTGGTGCTCTTTAACAAGCTGTGCCAATACCTTCCAGAGGTCTTTCTCCGGGACCCCTGGGAATGAGGAGTGTGAACAGCAGTGTGAGAGGTGGGTCGGCCCTGGGGTTGGGAGGTCTCCCAGCTGTGTGACCTTGGGCCAGTCCCTTCGCCTTTCTGCCTCTGGGACTCACCGTCTGTAAAATGAGCTCATTGAATGAAGTGGTATCAAAGGTCCTTCGTGGGTCTAACGTGCCAGGTTTTGTGAGAAGTGATACCACAACACTGTTAACTATGTCCAAACCCTCTGAATTACGATGCTACTATTTTTAAAACTCCCAACCACTTCAGTTTTACACACAGGCATTGTTTTTTCTTGATCCTATGAATACTAAGACACAGATAACAAGACTGGAAATGAAGGCCAAGAGAATCACAGGCAACAAGGATGCACGTCAAGATTAGTGTGTGGCTTGCTGAAATGCATGTCCACATGAGACACACAGCTAATGTCACAGTAACAGAACAATGGAGATTACTTTCTCTAGCCAGCTATGGTCTCTAGCACTTATTATTATCTCTAGAGCTGAAGGCACCAGTGACTGCCCCTGCCCTCCCACTACTCCCTCCACCACCTCCCACCTTCCCCCAAGCCCCAGTGTTTTCCTGACAGCTAATGGTAGAGAATAAAGGAAGGAAATGGACCAGGCTAGGAGGCTCAAGCCTGTAATCCCAGCACTTTGGGAGGCTGAGGCGAGAGGATTGCTTGAGCTCAGGGGTTCGAGACCAGCCTGGGCAACTTAGTGAGACCTCGTCTCAACAATACATCAAAAATAAGCTGGGCATGGTAGCACACACCTGTAGTTCCAGCTGCTTGGAAGGCTGAGGCAGAAGGATCGCCTGAGCCCAACGGGTCAAGGCTGCGGTGGCCGTGAGCATGCCACTGCACTCCAGCCTGGGCAACAGAGGGAGACTCCGGCTCAAAAAATAAGTTAATTAATTAATTAAATAGGATTCACTTAAAAATGAATAAAAGAAGCGGAAACCAAAGTAGGTAGAATAGTGTTGCAAACATGTATGCCCCTACCAGTCTGACTTCCACCTGCCAATGCCCACTCTGCCTGGGTACACAGCAGGCTGGAACTGATATTACCCCTAGGAACAAACTGTCACTGTACTCCAGCTCCTTCACTCTGGCTAACTCTAGGGTAACTGGGGTGGATACTCTTCCCTGGCTCCTGGCATTGACCAGCAAGCTCATGCCATAGAGGCCCACAGTGGTAATTTGCTGAATAAGACATTCTATATTAGCTGTTTAACCTTGCCTGTCCTACTCCCTCTTTCTCTGATTGATGTTTCCTGGGGTCCCTTCCTAAATAAACTATGTCCGCTGAAATCTATGTTTCAGAGTTTGCTTCTGATGGGGATCCAAACTTAAAGAAATGTCTCGGCTTCTAAAGGCATAGTTTTGCTCTAGAGTTGATCTAGGAGCTCAGTCAGTAGCTCAATTATTCATTCAGCAAATACTTGTTGTGCTCCTACAGGAGCAGACCCTGAACCAAGCACTGAAAAACCACATACGCATACATGTTCTGTGAAAGATCAGTAGATGGGTGCTTGCCCACGACAGGCAGATTCTGCTGTGACAAAAGAAAGGGATTATGGGACCACTGTGGTGTCAACCTTTGCTTGACACAGCAAGGTCCAGATGTACTCACTGGCGGAGTATCTTAAAGATGAAAGAACTCACTCTGAGAAGTCTAATTCAACACCCGCCATCCTCCCCAGCCCCCAGGACACAAAAGCCTCTTTATGATGTGAAGCATGAAAAGGTAGTCCTGGAAAATTTTGCTCGGGGAAATGTGTAGAAGAAATAAAGAACCGTGCTGCATTCTCTGTGTTTGTCCAGGTGTCTGTTCACATCAGAAGCACTTCCAGGGTCTGACCTGCTGCAGGGGCTCATCCGGGCCTTTGAAGCCTACAGCCCTTCTGGCCATTAATCCTGCTCAGCAGCTTGGGAAATGGATGTTGCTCCAAGGGTGGGCCTCTGTATGTCACAGAGAACAGCGTACCCTTGAGGGGCAAAGGCAACCTCACTATGCCTTTTAGAGTCCCAGGGAGAACCCAAGAGTTTTAAAGAGAAACATTGCATGAAAGTTGACAGGCCTTTGGAATCCAGAAACTGAGGACCCAGACAGCTGAATAAATGGTGTCCACATATTCACTGGCCCAGTTGGTCTCCTTCCAGGAGGACCCCAGGGTTGCAGTAGATGAAGTCTGGCCTCAGAGGTTATACCATGGATGTGTCAAAGTTGCAAGAGAGGGCTTCCTTTATTCGTGCTGCAGAAACTGGCTGAGGGCCTATTTGTATGCTTTGTGTGGGGAGCTGGAATTTCTTCTTTAGATTTACACAAGTTAAAATGCCATGCCCAAACCTCAATTTTAATTTAGGCATCAGTTACCTGGATCATGAATTGGACTAAAAGCTGATGAAGTTTGGTATTCAGCTCAAATAAAAGACACGTCCATTTGAGCACATTTTAAAAATTACTATTATGATATATAATTTTAAAAATGAGAACAGACTCATGGTGGCTTACACCTGTAATCCCAGTACATTGGGAGGCCAAGGTAGGAGGATTGCTTGAGCCCAGGAGTTCGAGATCAGCCTACGCAAATGTCTCTACAAAAATAAATAAATAAAATAATAATTAACCGGGCATGGTGACCTGCACCTGTTGTCACAGCTACTCAGGAGGCTGAGGGGGAAGGATCACCAGGATTAGGGTTAGGGTTAGGGTTAGACTGTGGTAAGCTGTGATCTGTGCCACTGCACTCCAGCCTGTGTGACAGAGTGAGAACCTGATTCAGAAAAAAAAAAAGCAAAAACAAAGCGAATGAATTGTATTTTTGTCTGCTTTTCTTATGTGGCTCTTGTTCACTTCCTTTAAGTTTGCCCTAAACCAGATTGTTTTGTGATTGACAGCACTGGGAAGACTCAGGGTAGAGGTTGTGGAAGGAATCCACTGCTGAGCTTCTGCCACAAACTCCATGACATTAAGGACATAGGCGGTGT
>CAUYQG010013775.1:0-13348 GCA_963574415.1 Tarsius wallacei | reverse complement strand
GAGTGTGCCCACGTGATCCCAGGCCCTACACACACGCTGGCTCAGGGGGAAAGTCTATTGTTAGATTTTTTGGGGAATAGCTACATTATATACATAAAAAATACATACATACATATATATATATATATATATTTTTTTTTTTTTTAAGAGACAGGGTCTCACTCTGTCACCCAAACTAGAATGCAGTAGCACAATCATAGCTCACTGCAATCTCAACCTCCTTGGCTATAGAGATCCTCCCACATCAGCCTCCCATGTACCTGGGGCTACAGGTGCATATCACCATGATTGACAAGTTTCTTTCTATCTTTCTTTCTCTCTTCTTTCTTTCTTCTTTCTTTCTCTCTTTCTTTCTCTCTTTCATTCTTTCTTTCCTTCCTTCCTTCTTTCTTTCTTTCTTATTTCTTTCTCTCTCTCTTTCTTTCTTTCTTTCTTTCTTTTTAGAGACTGTCTAGTCTGGTCTTGAGCTCCCAGCCTCAAGCAATCCTCTCTTCTTGGCCTCCCAAACCACTGGGATTACAGCTGTGAGCCACCACATCCAGCTGAGTTAGGAGAATCTTGACACATCACCCATAGGATCATGGTGGTGGGCATGGCTTAAGACTCAGGGAGCCTAATGAGCCTCAGCAGTGCTACTGGGTCAGAAATGCAAGCTTCACCCAGTCAGTACTCAACAGCGTGACTCCCTGGCCATGCTGTGGCTTCCTTGGGATTTCTGACAGGGTACACAGAACAAAGTCAGTGTCCAGAAAAGCTGAAGCTGTGAGCTATAAAACCCAGTCCCAGCCATGCTTGCCTCTGCACTGTGCCTCCAACAGCAAACCCAGTTCTGCCCCAGGACCTTTGCATGTGGTGCCCCTTCCACATACCACACTGTCATCACAGACAGCCACCCTGAGCCCTCACTGCTTTCAGATCACTTTCTATTTAAAAGTGCACACACACACACGCATACACACTTCTACATGATCTTTCATCATGGCACCACCACCACCTGCAAACAGGACAGAAGCTCCATCCGGTCGGGGTGCATATCATGGGTTTTTGGGCTTCCATGGCAAAATGCAGTGACTGTTTGTGGAATGAATAAATGCATCATGGCCGAGTAAACAAACAGTCTGGGGAGCTGGGGCTTCCGAGTATGTGGGCTCTGAATCAGAGGAGGGGGAGTCGGTTCAAATCCCACTTACTTATGACCTTGAGGATGGTGTCCCACCTCCCAGAGACCCCAGGTGTCAGCAGGACACTCATGGAGCCTGCCGTACTGTCATGAGGGCGGCTCTGCACATGGCACCACACAGCGCTGGGCAGACCAGCACATCCCCAGACCACGCTGTCTGCCACGTGGCTGTCCTGCAGTCCTGAATGAGGACCCGGATCCTGGCCTGTGGATGGGTGTCCACTTGCTGCCCTGGCGAGCAGCGTGGCTTACCAAGTCCTGCCAAGATCGTAAATAACGTGACCACTCTCCTCTTCCATGTCCACTTCGCCTGCCGGCAAGGGGCCCATGTCTCTGCCCAAGGTGCTCTAGTCAGCATCTCCCACAGCTAGAGAAGGCAGCTACTGCCTAACCTTTTTTCCTCTTTGCAACCTCACTAAGGCACTTCCTTTCCCAACCTGTGCAGTAAGGGGAGAACAGGGTGACTCAGTCTCCAAAGGCTGAGCCTCCTCACACCGCAGGACTGGGGCCAGGAGGCCGGGGAGAGTTAATACTTGCAGTGCTGGGATGAGTGGCCTGACCTCTCCCAGATTCTCTCTCTCTCTTTTCTCCCTCTCTCTCTCTCTCTCTCTCTCTCTCTCTCTCTCTCTCTCTCTGGCTCATGTGATGCAGGAGATAAAAGAGGAATAACTTTCTAGTTTAACTGTGTCCCAGGCCATACTGGAATTTTAGATAAACAACATAGAGTTTTTAATATGTATGCCCCATGTAATATTTGAATTTCAGGTAAAGACAAATAATATTTGTAGTATGTCTCTTGCAATACTACAATTTCAGATTTAAAAGAATCATTTGGTAAAGAAGATGTCCCACAGAACTAAGAAATAGGCCCTCATTATGCTGCAGGGTCAGCAGTGCCCACCCACAAGAGTGCTCCATCAGAACTCCAGGACGTGACTTTCCTCGGACACAGGGTCTCTGCGTGTGATGAGTTAAGGCGAGGTCATCCTGAAGCAGGTTGGCCCTAACCCCAGTGAGGGGCGTCTTACGTGAATGACATGACAGAGAGGTGCAGGGGGAGGACCAGGTGACGACAGTGACTAGGACGGGGTTGAAGCACTTCCAGGCCGAGAAACACCCAGAAGCAGCAGGGGGATCTGAGAGGCCTTGGTTAGGGGTTGGGGGCCTATGGGGAGGAACACCCCCACCCACTCCCTGATCTTGAACTTTTCACCTCCACCATGAAGATCACACACCTCTGTGGTCTTAAGCCCCCAGTTAGAGGGGATTTCTGACACAGGAAACACATACCACCATTCATGTGAAATTCAGAATTCACCGGGTGTTTCGCATTTTCATTCGCGAACTCTGGTCGCTCTGCTCAGGAGGCAAGGGCCTGGTTCATCTCCCAGCTCCCCTGACTGCTCTTCTCCCCCCACCCCGCCCCCATGGTGTAGGCAGGGCACAGCACCCACAAGAGTGCTCCATCAGAACTCCAGGACACGACTTTCCTCGGACACAGGGTCTCATCACAGGGTCTCACACAGGGTCTCATCACAGGTGTCAACAGCCCCTGACTATGCCTGATGAGACCCTGCACTACCCACCTCTCAGCCATCATCTCGTGGGAGGAGACCGGTCCCTCCCTCAAATATCTCAGATCGCCCCAGACCTCTGAGACACTCAACATATGCTGGAGGAGTGGTGCCCCCCAAAGCCTCCAGGACCAAAATGAAATCTCTGGAAAACCCTGGCGTGTGGGGAGTGGGGGAGGAAGCTGAGGCTGGATTGAGGAAACACCAGCGGGTGAAGAACCTTCTCCTGGCCCCTGATGTCCCGAGCTGAACCCACCTCCTCTCCAGCTATGGGAGAAAGCCTGTGCCAGGGTCATGCTTGCTTCCCGGTAAGACATTTTCCATTTTCTCCTGCAAGGATTGGACCCTAAACTTCCCCTCACGCAGCTCGGGGAGTGGTGGCTATAGTGCCCCCTTGTCCAGGGAGGAACTGTGGAGACCCGGGTGTTGCTCCCCGACCCGCAGCTGTCGGGATGGATGAGGGTCCTGGGCGCTGAGCTCACGCAGCAGCTGAGTAAATGTGCGTCTGTTGGGAAGTGCTTCCTCGTGTCTAATTGCCCGGTGATTGGAGACCACCCACCAGCGGAACTGCCCTGGCGCGGCTGCTCCCCCACAAGACGCAGTGCTCACAGGAGGAGCGTGTTCCTTCAGAACGGAATCCCAGGCGCCTCCTTGGTCTGGGCTCACAGGAGGCAGGCAGGGCGCAGGTGACCCTCCAGGTCCCCCCAGCTCAGCCCAGGCCCGGGGAGCCACTGCCACTCCCAGCGCTGGCTGAGCCTGGGCCCTGCCCAGAAGCCCCACCCCCTCTCTAGGGCAGAGTGACCCTCCTGCCGAAGTGATGAGGCTGGAGGTCTCTGCAGTCTTGCCTGCAACAGCCCCAAATAGACAGAAGCCTGAATAAATAATCCTCCCTCTCCTAGAAAATGCTCAAGCAGTTGCCCCCCGCCAAGGGTAGCCAAAGGAGAGGGTGCACCTGTGCTCACGAGGAAGGTGCCCACAGCATTTCTGGAACCAAGAGGCAGGTTGGCAGTCATCACATCTTTGCAAACTAAAGGGAAAGGAGAGCTCTGAATGTGTTTGGCATGCATGCACACACACGCATGTAGGCACACGTGCACACATATGCACACACACCCTGATCTTAGTCCAGGCAGAGTCAGACCAGCAGCAGGGTCGGCCTGCCGAGATTCAAGGTCCCCCTCCTCCACTCACTATTTTTGCTCATTTTTTGGTGTGCTTTTTAAAAAAATTATTCTGCGCGTGTTTTCACATCTGTGAAATGGGCACAATAACTGCCTCCTTTAAAGACTGGTTCTGAGACTTGAGAGAGAGCACAGCAGTGCTTGGCTGGGCGCCTGGCTCCAGAAGGCCCTGGTGGGTGGGGTGGGGAGCACCCTGGTCTATGGTATTTTAAATTCGTTAACGTTTCATTCGATAATTTTTTCTTAAGTAAGGATCTCATTCTGTCACTCAGGCTGGAGTGCAAGGTCACACTCACAGTCACTGCAGTCCCAACCTGCTGGGCTCAGGTGATCCTTCTGCCTCAGTCTGTGACTATAGGTGTGCACCACCATGGCCAGCTAATTTTTCGATTTATTGCAGAGACGAGGGGTGGCTAAGTTGCCCAGGCTGGTCTTGAACCTCTGGACTCAGGCAATCCTCTCACCTCCACCCTTCAAATTGCTGGGATGATAAGCATGAGCCACTGCACCTGGCCTCATTTGATAATTTTAAAAACTGACTGAAGTCTACCAGCACTGTGTTCTGAAGCTCACCAGACTGCTACAATCCTAACCGTAACTCCTTTCTCAGTCAGTGGCTGTCCGAATAGCTAGATGGGTCTTGAATCTGCTATCCGGTGAGTCCTGGGACTCGGGCTGATTCCTGTTCACTATGCTCAAGGGACAGAGAGGATGCCCCACCATGGCATTTCGTCTCAGGTCCTCACTCAGTTCTCCTGGTCCTTTCAAAGTCCCTGGAGAAGGGCCTCTCCCCCACCGTAGTTCCCAGGGGTTATCTCCAAATGGTTGATAGCAGGATGACGCCCACGTGCAGGGCCTCCTCTGTAACCCCACGTCTTTGTTTGTTGAATGCATCACTAATCTCTAATTTGGGGCCCACGGGTCTCAATGCTCTTGGAGTCAAGGACACGGATGGCTCCCCTGGACTGAGTTCCTCACAGGTGCCTCCTGTCCACCTGCACAGGTGTGGGCTCTGAGCCCAGGGAGGTTCAGCACAGTGCCTGGTCCAACTCCATAACTCCTCCTCCCTTGGCATCTCAGCTCACCACCAACTTCCCACACGTCATCCGCAAGGGACCACAGGGTCCCTTCACCATTGTGTCTTAGCCTCTGGACTCCTCTGGGAAAGGCAGGACATGCTCATGAATGAATAGTTCCCACAGACAGTGTCAGCCCATCAGAACTCAGACTCCAAAGAGCAGAAGAGCCGGGCCTTGAACCCAGATCCTGAAACCCATGCTCCTTCTCCTATACCAGTGGGGCATTGCCCCAAGACACGTGTAGAAGGTGACCTGCCCTTCCTGCACGAGGCAGGATGCAGAAGGCTGCAAAGACACATCCTGAACTCGAACCTGAGCCCACTTTGGAAGGAAGTTCAGAGTCCTTAATGCTTGATAAAAGGTCATCATATCCCCGTTTGCTCATAGAGCCTCTGGAAGCAGTGGGAAAGTGCCTCCCCGGAGGTGCCTCTGGCCCATGGGGCCCTTAGTGGGGGAGCCAGGCTTCCTGCGAAACCCCCCTCTGAGGGCCCTGCATGGCACCATGGCTGCTCCCTGTGCCATCCTCCCATGGCAGCCAGCGCCATTTTAACATGCTCTGAGGGCTAATGTTCCCTAAATGGCCCTCTCTCCCATATTTAAAAGTGGAGGGCGGGGTTCTGCAAATGGCTCAATTGTGGAAAAACGGAGCACTCATTCACTGTGGGTGGGATTGTAAACTATTCAACCTCTGTAGAAAAGAGTCTGGAGATTTCTCAGAGAAATTCAATGCCATTCGACCCAGCCATCCCACTGCTAGGAACCTATCCAAAGGAAAAGAAATCGTTGTATAAAAAGTCATTATATAAAAAGATACTCATATGTTCACTGCTATTTCCAGTAGCAAAGACATGGAACCAGTGTAAGTGTCCACCAACAATTGACTGGATAAAGAAATTGTGGTATATACACACCACGGAATACTACACAACCATTATAAAGAATGAAGCCCTGTCCTTTGCAGCAATGTGGATGAAGCTGGAGGTCATCGTCCTGAGTGAACTGACTCAGAAACAGAAAACCAAACACCGCATGTTCTCACTCATATGCAGGAGCTAGTCACAAAGATGGAAATAATAGACACTGGGGACACCAGTAAGAGGAGAGAGGGTAATCATAGGTCTCAGAAATTACCTATGGGACACAGTGTTCACCATCCGAGGAATGGGCCCTCTGAGACTCAACCCCCACCACTATACAATATGTCCATGGAACAAACATGCATGTACACTCCCTGAATCGAAAGTAAAAATGGAAAATATCAAAGCAGCTTGTAAGTGTAATTCCTCAGAAACAGGAAAGGTGCTCTGGACGGTGCAGCCTCTCGGTGGTTTTCCTGGAAGGATTCTTCTGTCTGTCGGTATTTAAAGATGTCACAACGCTTCGTCCTCTGCCTTTGAGGTGAGGCAGTCTCTGGCCTGCAGGCTGGAGTAGGGTGTTCAGTTCATTACAACATAGAGCTGACTGCCAGCGGACGCCAGGCCCTAAGACACCCAAGCATTCTGCAGACTCTTTTTCCCTCCTGTAATCATGTGTCAAGTTCACACGACTGGATTTTCTCAACCCTCCCAAGCAACCTTTTCTGCACGAGACCAGCAGGTGCCTCCAGCCCCTGGGACAGCTGTGCCTGCCCCGGAGATGAGGGCTCACTCCCTGTCCACCCTGGCTTCTGTCCACTGGGCAGCTGAGCTAACAGAGCCCCTCAGAGTCGAGGCAGCGCCTGGGGAAATGGGGGAGCTGATTGCTGCTTAGAGGCATCAGACGATGGAGGCTGGCTGGGGTTTACATTCTTTACCTTAGTTTTAACAAGTATTTCAACCTCCTTGAAATTTGCTGCTGTACAATAATAAACAGAGACTGCCGTGAGTCTCGGTCTGGCTTTCCATGTGGGGCGGGGCAGGGGGACCGTCCCTTCAAGCTTTGGGAGGCCTAATGGTAACTGGGATCTCATGCAGGCAGCAGGGGGCTCCGAAGGGCCACTTGGGCCCCGCTGGTCCACATCTGGGGGTGCGGTGGGATTGGTGGAGCAGCCTAAGGCTTTGAGTTACAACTAAGCTGGTGAAAAGCACACAAACAGCAGAGGTAGCGTGTTCCAGAGGGAAGGGCCAAGCGCATGGCCCACCTGCCTGGTCTGTTCTGTGTCATGCTGGGTTGGTACCTTCCGAAGCTGTTTCTCTGCTCAAGCTCCCAAGTGGGCTGAGGGCCTGTGGAGACAGGTTTAGAAAAAGATGCTGAGATCCTCATAAGGAATGGGATGGTGGATTGCCATGGAGACTCCACTTACTCTTGAGCATTTATCAAGCGCCAGTTGGGTGCCCAGCTCTGTTCTGGGGAAGGGGGATTCAGCAGGGACCAGACACAGTGTTAAAATGCTCCCACAAGCCGGGCTCGGTGGCTCAGCCTGTCATCCCGCACTTGGGAGGCTGAGGTGAGTGGATTGCCTGAGCCCACGGGTTCGAGATCCGCCTGGACAACTTGGCAAGACCTCATCTCTACAATAAATCAAAAAATTAGCCGGGCATGGTAGCGCGCACCTGTAGTTCCAGCTACTTGGAAGGCTGAGGCGGAAGGATCACCAGACCCCAGCAGGTCGAGGCTGCAGTGGCTGGGAGCGGCCACTGCACTCCAGTCTGGGCGACAGAGTGAGACTCCAACTCAAAAAAATAAAATGCTCCCACTTCAGACTCACCCTCCAAAGTGCGGTGCACTGCCAGCACCATCCTCTGGGAGCTAGCCAGAAATTCAGAGTCTCAGGCCCCACTCCAGCTGCTGTCAGGAGCTGGACTTCAAGGAGGTTCCCCTAGGCCATTTGAGCACATGTTAAAGCTTGAGGACCCTCAGTCTAGGAAATGCAAGGCAGATGCAGGAAGAAAACCCCAAGTAGCCTTCTCAGAGCAGAGGGGCACCATGTGCCAGGCTGAGTGTCGGTGGCCAGGGTGGGCCCAGCAGGGGCAGAATCATGGGCCCCAGGCCTGTGGGGGAACGTGGTTGGGTTTCATCAGCACCTCGATTCAGGGGGCCCTGGAGACATATTTTTGTTCCCCTGTGAGACAGGCATAACCGTGGCCCCCAAATGATGTCCACGTCCTAATTGCCGGGACCTGCAACTGTGACTTTACATGATACAAGGGACACAGATAGGATTGTGTTAAGGACCTTGGGATGTGGAGGTGACCCTGGATTATCCCTGTAATCACAAGAACCCTTGTGAGAAGGACACAGAAAGGTGATGACGCAACTACCATTCAAGGGGTGTGGACATCTACTCAGAAAGGGACATGACACAGATTCTCTAGAGTCTCAAAAGGAGCCAGCCCAGGTGTGGGCTTAAGCCCCTCAAGACTCATTGGGACTTCTGACCTCCATAGCCATAAGAAAATGAACTTGTGTTGCCTGAAACCCCTGAGTTTGTGGCAATTTGTTACAGCAGCAACAAGACACTGATACACTCAACTAACAGGTCTACTCTGATGCACACACAGAAACTCTCTCCCTTAGGGAAGGGCCACCTGTCCACTTCTGAAAGTGGACCTCAGACCTGGGCCTCTCATATTCCCATTTTTGAGGGTCACAGAAAGTTCTAGAAAAAATATCGCAGGTGGCTCACATGAGAAAGGAAAGCTGTAACTCATTCTGCATTAAAGAACGAAGCTTCCTGGGAAAGCGAGTCTGTATTTTGCCTCCTTGGGGCCCACATAGTCTCTGATACTAAGGTTTTGAATGCAGTCGGTACTTAATAGAGCAGCAGCTGAACCAGGTCTCATGAGCATTGGAGCTGAGCCCTTGCCCACTGCGGCTGAGGCCTTTGATCCATGGAGGCGCTTGTCCAAGAAGCAGCCTCCCCATTCTCTGCCCCTTCACCACTGGTCTTCCTGGGGGTTTCTCTGGTCTTCACATGCCCTGCCTTCCCTGGCACCTTGTCCACACCCATGGCATCTGTCACCACCTCTGTTCTCACCCACTGCTCTCTCCCGAGTTCTGGCCAACTTCACGTCCCCGTCTGCATCCCCAAACCATTCAAATCCTCCTCCTGACTCTTGCCTGCCAGGCAGACACCCAGGAGTCACATCTGACTCACCACTCTCCTTTCCAACTCCCACACCCAACCCAGAGCCGCAACCTGTCCATCATGCCCCCAGAACGTCTGCTGGATCCTGGCGGCACTGCCTCACCACCCTGCTCCTGGCCACGACCCCTGCCCATGCCTGGATGCCTATAGCAGCTCCCAACTGGTCCCCCGTGAGCTGTGATGTCATCCAATTCAGATCTGACCAAGGCCATCTCCTCCTTAGATGGGGCACTGTTTCCTTCAGAGAAAGCACAGAGATTCCCCTGACGGCCTCCTCTTCCTCCCCAGCCTCCCTCTCCCACAACCTCCCGTGTACTCCCAGCTACTAGGAATTCACTGAGATGTTCAATACCGGTATGCCTGTGGATGCTGGGGTGTTTCATATTAGTATTCTCACTTTTAGAGGCCAAGTGTGTCTGCCCAGTGGCTAAGAAATAAGTTTCTATGAAATGACAGTAAGTCATCAGTGTAGATGGCACGGCAGGACTCCTGCCCACACATCTACGCAAATGTCTCGTTTTATGCTGGATGCTTCAAGCTCTGTTCATTCCCAGTTCTGCCATTCTCTCTCTCTCCCTGGACTTTCACCTGCAATAATTGCTGCCTGGACCCCTCCTCCTACCCCGCCTCTGCCTGGCTAATAGCCTCCTTCCTGAAGTCTGAAATTCAGTTTCATCAGGAGTCCCTGATGGTCACTCTGTGTGCCCTGGGTTTGTCTCTGTGATGGCCCAGAGGGGACGAGACATCCACTCCACTCCCCACAGGACAGCATGGTGAGAACCCAGCCTTCTTGCCTGTCTCTTCCCTCTCTACCCCTCACCCTCTCTCACTTCTAAATATAAGGGCAGGAGACACCTGACATAGACGCAGAACTCCCTTGACCTGAGCTCTGCTGTCTTCTCCTGGAACTGGCCCCTCTTCCCTCCACAATTCCTGAGGCCATCCCCTGGGATGGGGTGGGGCACATCTGTCATTCCTGCCGAGGGCCCAGCCACCTTCCTCACCACCGCAGCAGGGGAAGGGGTGGGGACACAGCTTTATCCTCCCTGAATGCTCTATGCTCCCCAGAAGACTTCCATGTGGACTTATCAATAACCCCAATCATGAGTAAAGCTTCAATTCTCATCCTGAGACATACACACAGGCAGATAGACATATATATATTTAAATTGCTTATTCATGTACTTATTTCTCAACCATAAGAAACTAACCAGAATGGAGGAGGGTCCGACTTTGGCACCCTAAATCTTTGTTAAACCTCCTATGACCATCTCTTTCCTGCTAGATGTTAGCTTCCATCAAGACTCACCCTCTGTCAGTCCTGCTGGCCTCTGTATCTTCAACTTTCTAGACAATGTCTGGAACATGGTAGGCACTTCATAGATACTTGGCTGAATGTATAGGTCCAAGTCCCAAAGAAAACAGGCCCACAGCTTCTCAGAGGGCACACAGTCCTAGGAGTCCCCAGGCACCAGGCCAGATCGGAACCTCTGACCTAGCGGACTATGCCACTACCCACGTCTGCCCACCTCTCTTGCCAGGAAGAGCCAATTTGTAAAATTACCCAGAGACTCAGGCAGACAAGCACGGAGAGTGCTGGCTGCTCCTGTGTATACACACGGCATGAACTACCTGTTTCTCCAGGATCCGGGAAGGGCCTTCTCCGTGCTGTGGGTGACGTCGGCTTGCTCCCCCTGGAGGTTTCTGAACTACCCGTTGGCTCAAGGCCAAGGGGAGGAAAGGCGTTTCCTCCCAGATATGTGTACACAGGTGTGGGGTTTGGGGTCTTTTCAACAGGCGCTTGCCTCATTTTCCCCTCATAAGTGACCTTGGCTTCCTCCTTATAAAATGAGAGGAGATGCGGGTACAGTGTGGCAGGCGGCAGGGAGGACTTCGTGGGCATAGTGAGAATTCAAACATGAAATACTGAGCACGGTGTTGGGCACATGCGCCCGTCCTTCCTACACAGGCTCAGGTGGGCACTGCTGTAATCCCAACTTTTAGATGAAATCACTTAGATGAGGAAACGGAGGTTCTGAGAAGGAAGTGAACTTGCCTAGGGCTGCACAGCATTTAAACTGATGGAACCTAGCCTGAGGCCCCCAGGCCGCCTGACTCTGACATGACCAGAACCCGCATCTCTGCCCCGACAGCCCAGTGGGGCTGAGGATGCTGTGTGAGTCTACAGAGCCCAGGGTCAAGTTGGGCAGCCGTGGATAACTCACCTCTCCAACTCGCTCAACCCCACCCCATACCTCAGTCTCCTCATCTGCAAAACCAGGAGCTCTTCCAGGGGATTCTAAGACTTCTCCCAGCTCCAACCATGCCCAAGCCCAAAGGCAGTGTGGGCATTATGACCCACGTCTTCCAGGTTCAGATGTGCCCCCAGATGTACATCCATGCTGCACAATTTTCTGGATAAGCCAGGACACGTCCTCTCATTGACCCCATGCATGTGTGGGATCAGCAGATGTAAATTTCTGACATTGCTCCTAGAAAACTTCCCCCACCAGGATCTCTGCAACCCACAGGGAGTCACTTGCCAGACGCGTGTTTTACAAACACGGGTGCAGTGTACTCTGACGTGTGGAGTTGATGCAACCCACCGTCTCCCTGAGCACGTGACTTGGGCCCAGGCATGCCAACTGGCTGGGAAAAGAGCCACAAGACCACGCATACCTGGGGGCTTGGAGACAGAAAATGTGCAGGGCGATGTCTTACTAAACACACAGAAGTGCAGTATGTGGTGCTGATAGAATACCCACCTGGTGCATGGTGGGAGAGAATTCATTTCTAATGTCAGGCCAACCATCACAATCGGGGGAAACACAGAGACGTGCTTCCACGTCTCCCACTCACTTTTCCAGATAACGTTCATGAGAGTAAGGGAGGGTGGATGACTGTGGCCAATGCAGTGAGAAGGACTTTGGAGGGTCCAGAATCACGACAGACACGGATGTCACTGCAAAGCCCTCCACGCGGAAGCGAGGAGAGGCCCACTAATCTGGGACACAACTTTGTACAACATTACTTATTTTTTTAAAACTTTGGGTAAAATTCACATAGCATAAAATTTAGCATCAAGACCATGTTTAAATGTACAGTCTGGTGTCATTAACCACCTTCATACTGTTATGCAACCATCACCAGCCTCAGAACTTTTTTCTTTTCTTGTCTTGTCTTTTCGAGTCAGGGTCTCACTCTGTTGCCCAGGCTGGAGTGCAGTGGCACTGATGTCTGCTGCAGCCTCAATCTGATGGGCTCAGTCTGTCCTTATGGGAGTAGCATCACTGGGCCTGGATAATTTTATTATTTATTTATTGTAGAGGCAAGGTCTCGCCAAGTTGCCCACATTGATCTCAAACTCCTGGGCTCAGGCAATCCTTTCACCTAGGCCTCCCAAAATTCTGGAATGACAGGCGTCAGCCACCTGCACCCTGTCTCAAAACATTTTCTGCTTCCCAAACTAAAACTAGATTCCCACAAAACATTAAGTCCTCATCCCCCCCCCCCGGCCCCTGGCACCCACCATTCGACTTTCTGTCTCTATGGTTTTGACTACCCTGGGGATCTCATACAGGCAGAATCACATGGGATTTGTCCTTTTGTGACTGATTTCTTTCACTCACCATAATGTCCTCAGGGTTCATCCATGTTGCAGTCTGTGTCCTCACTTCATTATGTGCAATGTCTGAATGATATCCCGTGGTATGGATGGGTCACATTTTCTTTATTCATGCATCCATTGATGGACACTTGGGTTGCTTCCACTTTTTAGTTGTTGTCAATAATGCCACCGCAAACAACCTTTAAAGTAAGTATCCCCAGGCTGGTTGAGTCATTGGTGGTCTGCTACATGCTTGGTACAACTGTTCCCAATCTATAGGGAGCGACTTTGGCTTCACAGAAAACCCACAGGGCTTTGCAGCCACAACATACCTGGTTTCCAGTGCTTGACCTGCCAGCTACGACTTTAGGCAAGTTTCCAGAGCCTCACTTTGCTCATCTGCAGAACTGGAATTAGAGTAGACACCACTGGTTACTGTCCCAGCATCCACACCACCTTCTTAATTCCTGAGAGGATTCTGATATTTCTTTTTTTGGTCAACCTTCTATCCCTCCCAAGTGGTGAATGAACCTAACCACAGTTCCAGAGATGATGCCTGTGAGAGAAGTCAGCGGAGCAAACTCCTCCCCCTTGCCAATGATGGTTCAGGCATCCAAGCTTCAGTCAATCACTTCCCAGCAGTCCCCTAGCAACTGTTGCT
>CAUYQG010013771.1:0-23232 GCA_963574415.1 Tarsius wallacei | reverse complement strand
GCGCGCGCTACCACGCCCGGTTGATTTTTTGATTTATTGTAGAGATGAGGTCTCGCTTGCCCAGGCGGGTCTCGAACCCTCAGGCTCAGGCAATCCACTCACCTCAGCCTCCCAAAGGCGCGGGATTACAGGCTGAGCCACGGAGCCCGGCTTTTTTTTTTTTTTTTTTTTGAGGTGGCGTCTCACTCTTGCCCAGACTGGAATGCAGTGGCCACTCCCAGCCACTGCAGCCTCGACCTGCTGGGCTCCGGCGATCCTTCCACCTCAGCTTTCCAAGTAGCTGGAACTACAGGCGCGCGCTACCACGCCCGGCTCATTTTTGATTTATAGTAGAGATGAGGGCTCACCAAGTTGCCCAGGTGGGTCTTGAACCCGCGGGGTCAGGCAATCCACTCACCTCAGCCTCCCCAATCGAGGGATTACAGGCTGAGCCACCGAGCCCTGCTATGCCACATTTTTTTAATCCAGTCCTCTTTTGATGGACAGCATGGTTGCTTAAAAAAGATACCTGCACACATGTGCTTTTTAACAAGCGTGCGTCACCACGCCCAGTTAATATTTTTGATTTATTGTAGAGACGAGATCTCGTCATGTTGTTCAGGCAATCCTCTCGCCTCCACCACCCCAAGTGCTGGGATTACAGGTGTGAGCCACCACGCCCGGTTTAGAGGGCTTTTAACTGTAAACCTCGGGCTTTATCAATCTGTGCCAGTGTCCTCACTTGGAAAATTGGCATAATATTAATACCTGCCTAATGTACTTGTTGCCAGGATTAAAGAGTTGAGGTTAGTAAAGTACTCAGAAAACTGACACCGCAAGCACTTATAAATGTTGGTTATTATTGTTCATCTTTGAGGGGAGAGGCCACAGACACTCTCCCACAAGATGAAAAAGCACACATGCACACACAATGCCCTTGACAACCAATCCACAGTTCAGAACTTCCGGTTTAGTGAGCTCGGAATTATGTTTGCTAAGCAGTATGCGTTGGGTCAAGAGTTTCACCTCTCAGGCTCCTGTGCAGAGCAGCCTCGCTCCCCACTTCTCACCCTTTTCCCCCAGTAAGTACACACAGTTTGGGGCATCCGTGGGAAGCATATAAATTAGCTCCATTTCAGAGATGTTGACCTGAGTCCAAAAGTCTGGTGCCTCCATGCCTACTGTTAAGACACTTTGACTATATATCACCATGTCTCCGGTTGTTTAATGCACTTGAACTTTGCACTCCACGTTTGCACTCCACTGCTAACTCCAGTGAATCTGTGGCTGCCTGCGCTTCTGCTCCCTCTGCTCTAACAGGCAGATCCTGCAGAAATCAGGCTACATTCTCTGCTGGGATTTTTAAAGAGGCTTTTTAACCAAGGAGCAAGGGTTAAGGGAGTCCACCAGGAATGCTGAGGCACCCAGGAACTAGCAATAGCAGGAAGCTGTTAGCACCCCTTGGCCTGAAAGGGACTGGAGACTGATTAAGAACTGGAACCACTGAAGAGGGCATGGGGTAGTTCCTGACAGGATCTGTAGTCACAACAAAATACAGACCTGACCAGAAACACAGAGACCTCTCAGCTCCCTGACCCCAGCCCCATCCTTACTCAGGACCCAGACGACTTTTTTCAGTTTCCTCATTTGTTGCAGGAGCTCAATGTCAGAGGGAAATTCCGTCCCATGGTAGATAAATTGCAATTCTCTTCCAAGCCTGCTTTCTCTAGGCAGAGATAACTAAAGTCTCCTTCACTACCCCAGAGAATCAAAAAGCAACAGTTTCTGTCACAAGCACATGCTAAACCACATCCCCTAATGTCTTTTGAGTACTGAAAGGTATTCTCTAATCTAGACTTGAATGCATTTTCATAATTCCATATGCCTAACCCTCATCCCTATGGTACAGTGGAAGGAATATAAGTTTCAAAGGCAGGCAGAACTAAAATCAAATTTGGATTTCAATCTCACTGTGTGTTCTTGGGCAAGTCGTTTAATGTCTATCCGCTTCTTAGCATAAAATGACTCCTAAGAGAGTCAGGAAGATTAAATAAAGTAATTAAGTAAAGCATGTATTCCTTGCCTGAAAAGTAAAAGGGTCTCAGTAAATGTTCCCTTATTTTCCATGACCATATTTTTGAACTAATACCCATCCACCCCCAACCCTTAGCATGCAGCACTAAACTTTGGTTTAATATGTTTTCTTTTGATACTGATTTTTCTTCCTGTCCAATTTTCTTGATCACTGACACCTTCCAATATTATCTGAACTACTTAAATTGTAACTTGCACCTTGTTCCTGCTTCTATTAATTGCAAATTTTTTAACCTCTAGACAGCTGACCTAGAATGCAGATAAGCGTCCCAACCCTTCCCTGAGAACTTTTTTCAACCTACCAATTTGACTTCACATTAAGGATGAAGTAGGAAGAAGTGTTTTCCATGGAGGTAATCCAGGTTTATATTATACTATATCATATCATATTTCTTGATGAAAATTAAGCATTTGGGAATGAGGGACCAAACTCTTCATAGATTTGTTTTTGCAATTTCTTCAGAATTTATTTCTATAAAAGTAGCTTTTTAAAACATACTATTATTTCACAAATAGTTTCTTTAATAAAATTTTCAATTAGTATTGATTCGATTGCTTTAGGTTGTTCAAAGGGTCAAATTTAAATACCATTAAAAAAATTCAAGTATACTTGTTGTCAAGACTTGCTGGCCAGTGTAAGATTTTCGATTTTGCTTTTCTTGTCTTCTTTCTTCATCTTCTTTAGGAGCAAATAAGCTTCCAAATAGTTATTATATGAGCCAAAAAACAAAGCAACAGCATCAAAGTGATATTACCAATGCACCAAAACATTTATTACCTTCAAATAGGTCTTTGCCTCCTGAGTACACACAGTGTGTACCTGTGTGTTGCCAGAAGGCAAACCATACTACTATGAACACCAGCAAGTGGGTCAGCCATTCAGGTTATTCAAGTAGAAAATGATTGAGAAATAATTGACTTGTCATGCTTCATGTTTTCAATGCACTATGAAAGAGGACATGAGTTCCTACAAATCCCCCCCCCCAATAATCTAGCACATGAAATACTTTTGTCTTGGCTTATGGAGGTCACTCCACTCGACTAACAAAACCAATCTTAGACAGGCGTGGTAGCTCACGCCTGTAATCCCAGCATTTTGGGAGGCAGAGGTGAGAGGATTACTTGAGCCCACGGGTTCCAGACCAGCTTGGACAACTTGGTGAGACCCCAGTCTCTGCAATAAATCAAAACATTAAATTAGCCGGGCGTGGTGGCACATGCCTGTGGTTCCAGCTACTTGGAAGGTTGAGGCGGAAGGATCACCTGAGCCCAGCAGGTAGAGGCTGCGGTGACCATGAGTGTGCCACTGCACTCTAGCCTGGGCAACAGAGTGAGAATCTAACTAAAAATAAAAATAAAAATAAATTTTTTAAATTAAAAAAAAATCTTGAGGTTTACCTCAATTCACACCTTTGCAAGAATGAAGTGGACATTTCCATATCATTCAGGTTCTAAAGGCACCTTGGTATGAAATATCCAAGTAAGCTATGTTAGTATTTCTCAACCTTTTCCCTGCCCCAGCACTGCTAAGGAACATGGCACACTCACATTAGCACCAGTGAGGCTTACAGTGGTAGTGCATATGTGTGGTTTGAAAAACTTCCTCTGTTGATGCCTCTACACTATTGCAGTTCAACACTTAAGCAGTTCAACCTCTATGGAAAGCGTGTGGTGATTTCTCAAAGAACTAGAAATTGAGCTTCTATATGACCCAGCAATCCCTCTCCTGGGAATATACCCAGAGGAACATAAATCACTCTTCCAAAAAGATACCTTCATACATGTTTACTGCCACACTATTCAAAATAGCAAAAACATGGAGCCAACCCAGATGCCCATCAAAAGTGAACTGAACAAAGAAAATGTGATGGAATGTTATATGGACATGAAGAAGGACAAAATAATGGCCGTTGCAGCAACTTGGATGCAGCTGGAGACCATTATACTAAGTGAGCTCACAGAACAAAGGACTGAATACTGCATGTTTTCACTCAAAGTGGGCTTTGAACACTAGTCACACTAGCACTAGAGTGGGATCAGCAGATGCTGGGACACTGCTTGATGAGGGCACATAGCAACGCAATGGATATGTGGTCCACTGCCAAGGGGCGAGAGGGCCAGCTAGAAGCCTAAACTTCACCCGCATGCAGCCTACTTATGTAGTAAATCCTCACTTGTACCCCACAACTCTAAAATTTAAAAAAAAAACCTCCCTCTAATGAACTTGATAGATTATGCCAGCCCTCCACCATCCTCTAATTGAGATCACAAACTTATGCAAAGGTTTCTGTGTATTTTGTGAATAGCAATTATATGCCTTTTTACCATGAAGTAAAAAGTACAATTTACCTTGTATATAGGTCACAGGCATACCTGACAAAATAAATGTGGTTTTTAAGAACTATCAGCCTAATTTGTTCTTCTATCCAGTGGGTTCAGTAGCTAAGTCCTATTGTGAGTTAGTAGTACACTTGGTCCTCTGAATTGCACTACCCCTTAGTCAGTGTACTAAAACCATAGGGATCTATGCTTAGAGATGTCACTAAGATGTTTTGTCCTTAATCTGAGGGAAAGTCACCTAACAAATCAAAGTATGTTCTATGAACTGGAAAATATTAATTTAGCTGGCCTGGGGATGGCACCTTTTGTTCTCTCTCATTTTGCTGTTGTATGAAGATTTTCTGAGGCTCTATGCATTATTCTAGACCAGCAGTCCCTAGCCTTTTTGGCATCAGGGACCAGTTTCATGGAAGACAATTTTTCCATGAACACTGGGGCAGAGGGGGAGGGGTATGATATACAGTCAAACCTCACCGCTAATGTTAATCTGTATTTGCAGCTGCTCCCGGCACTATCATCACTGCCTCAGCTCCACCCCAGATCAGCAGACATTATATTTTCCTAGGAGCATGTAACCTAGATCCCTCACATGTGCATTTCACAATAGGGTTCACACTCCTATGAGAATCTAATGCCGCCACTGATCTGACAGAAGTAGACCTCTGCTTGCCCACTGCTCACTTCCTGCTGTGCAGCCCAGTTCCTAACAGGTCAGAGTACAGGGTTGGGGACCCCTGTTTTAGACCCTACAAATTAATAATAGTATTGTAACGACTCCTTTGACTTTGTCCCACAGAAAACAAATAATATTATTTGTCTCCTGTTTTCAGATGCTTGATGATACTGTTAACTCTGGCTTCTGCTAATGAAAAGTGTATTCTGAGATCAAGTATGAAACCTTCTAAATCAAGGCAAAATAAATCAAGAACCAGGATATACTGAGAGTGTGCTATAGGTTTACAACTATGTAAGGTACCATAAGATTCTGAATATAAGAGAAAGTTTTGGCCATTGGGGTTTTATAAAAGAACCAGAAGCCAGATGATAATATTTCTGAAAAATATATCTTTCGAAACAACCACCCAATAGTTCCTTTGCCTTTTCACTGTTGACAGCACTACCACTATTTCTTTGAATCTCATATATGTGCTTTCAGTCCAACTGCCATGATGATTCATTCTAACATTTAGTATGGTTGCTATCAGTTTTGTTGGCTGGTTGATTGGTTTCTCTGTATACAACATTACCACATGCCATGACTGAGGAAGATCCATTTCACTATGGTCAGACAAAATTGATTGTAAAGCAACAACATAGTTACTTCCTCTGTCAATAACTGAGTTTTGCTTTATTTGTATTTGTGAAGAAGATATTTTGTGCATTTAATTTCATGAGAATGATACTCAGGTATGGTTTTTACCAGAATTTCTTATTTTAATTAGTCAAACTTGCCTAATTTTTTATAAACATCTGCACCTCAGCGAGGAACATAAACTAAGAACACCTGAACATCTCAATTTCTTGGTTCTTGACATTAGCTTAGGTTTCTTCCATCCCTGAATCAATAGTCTTTTGATACCTAAGAATGAATATATATCCTCGGGGCAATTTTTATGGAATACATATTAACCTGTCTGTCTCTCAGTAAATATCAAATGTGTGCAATTTGACATTTCCAGTTGAAAAAAATTGACTCATTTTATTGATAATTAATGCATTATTTTAAAAGTATCTATTTGTAACATAAATCGCAGCTTAAAATCCAACTGTTACAATTACAAAAGAGAAGGGACATATTTATGAATCCAGGGAACAAAGTTTGACACCCTTGTGTAAACACCAGGAAAGTTTGGTCTTCCACATCCATGTCCCCAGCTAACAATGCCAGTCAAAATCCATTTTCCATCACTTTTTCTTCGACAAGATAAAGGTCCACCCGAATCTCCCTACAAAAAAACAATAATGCAAGTAAGAAGTACATTTCCCATGATGATCAATTTCATAGTTCGTGTACCTAATGAATTGTGTTCAAAAGTCCCTTTGTGACTTATTTTTGCTTGGCTAATCACTATGCAGCTTGGAAAGTCTCAAAAATAACATGAAACTTCTAATGTCATTTTATAATTATTCCTCTCATCAGAAAGTTGTATGCGTTACAAGAGACTTGGCTTTCAAGGTTAAGAACAAAAAGATTCTTGAAGGAGAAAATAATTCTCACGTACCCCAAACAAAGAATAAACCTCAGCAGCATTAACAGTAGCGGTAGTAAAAACAATAAAGACTAACATTTATTAGGTGCTACCTGTGTGCTAAGAACTGTTTGGGGTCGTTTAATCTTCATAACAACCTTATGAGGCATGATTATCTTGGAAGATTGGCTTCTATCTCCAGGCTATACAACTTCAGCAAGGAGGAAAGAAGAGATGCTGTTTAGTTAGCGAGGTCCAATGAAGCAGCCCTCATGACAATGGCCCACAGCTATTGCAGACACTTCACCCTCACTCGGGAGCTCCTTCTGATATCGCAATTCCACAAAGCAAAGGCTGAGATAATTCAAAGTTTAAACATCATCTTCACGGTATTAATCCTTTAAATTATAATATTCACGTTTTATTTTTCTACTTTGGAAGGTAGGTAATGTTGCAACTTACCCAGAGGCCACAAACTTGTCCCTGTATTCGCCCTCACAATTTTACACCCAATTGGGAAAACTTAGACAACTGGGGAAACTGGGCCCTTTATTTTAATTGTTGCCACACCAACTCTAATACTAAATCTGATTTCATGAGTAAACCCCAGGGGCTATGTGGAACAGCACTATATAACTGACCGCTAGCTACAGGAGGCACCAAAATACAGTAGTTTTAGCATTAAAGAGGCAACAATTCAAATCCCAGTTCAGACATTTACACTTACTAGCTGTATGACCTCAGGTAGTTTCCTTATCCTCTCTGTGCCTAGTTATCTCTTCTATAAAATGGGGACAAAAGAATGTTTTGAATGAATTTATGTAAAGGAACTAGCACAGTGTTGCCACAAAATAGAAGCTCAAAAGACAACTCATTATTATAGGATGAGTTTTTGTGGCATTATGACTAAGGTTATGGAAAGATGCTCTTACCCTCCCTCTCCCTCTCGCCCTCTAAATCATCTGTTTATTCTTTGGCAATCATGTTGATACCTGTATAGACTGGAATATCAGGCTACGAGCCATGTCCCCCCAAAGGTGACCAGCTTTAGCACCATCAGGAGCCTACCCATAGGCCTGCATATGAGTACTCTCTGTCACCTCTCCATTCCTCTCCTCTTTCCTCCAGCCTGTGCATCAAAGGCATGTGTAAATCAAACCCTTGTAGTTTCAGAATTTAAACAGTTGCTGCTAAGGAAATAGGTAGCAATCATGAAACATAGTATGTCTTTGTTTTGCTTTGTCTTTTTAGTTTTTGGTTATAAGAAAATCATGGCAGAATGATGGGCACTGAATGCCTCATCCTCTAAATGTTGAGGGAAAATACATGAGGACTAGAAAACTGAGTTCTGTAGAACCAATTCTTTCAACACCTTTCCCTTATCTTAGGCAAATGATTTATTATAATTACTGCCTGAGCAACTCAGATGAGTTAAGGGGAATACCTGCCCTAGTTATTTCCCAGTGTTGTATAGATGAAATGGGAAAACATTTATAAATGCACAACATCTTAGGCAAGAGAAAGATACAACAACTCACTTTGCAGGCATCTCTCTTGCCTGACGTTACACCTGCACAGAGCATCCGAGAAGTGATGATCCCATAGGTGGAAACACAGAGCGTTTGATCAATGACCTCTACCTCTGCTTGTTGCAGAACAGGGGAGCCTTTATTATCTGGAAAACACATCGGAAGTAGAAATGATGGTAATGGCAATGACTACACTTATTTAGGGCTTCACTTGAACAATTAACTCACATTATCTCCTTTATCCTTATTGCAATTTTTTAAGGTAAATTCTACTATTATGCCCATTTTGCTGATAAAGAAATGGAGGCTTTGAAGATTAAAGAATGTGTCCAATGACACACAGCTGGCAAGAAACAGCAGGATTCAGACCCAAGGTCTGACTCAATCACTTGAGTCACTCTGCTGTACCCCTCATGTCCCTCCTGTTTTCAGTAGGATGGTGAGTCAGCATCAGTTATTACTAATATCTGCTAGTCAGGAGGGCCCCTTAAATGAGGCGGTGTTACTGATATATTGGAGTCTCAGAGGAACCATAAAAACTTAACAGCTTGCCTATAGCTCTTTCACTTCCTCTGTAACCTAAGAAGATTCATAAAAATAAACATACACACATACTCAGGCTTATATACAGAAAACATCTCATGAAAGTTGGTTGGATAGACTCTTTCATCTTGTGATATATGATAATGTAATTAAAGCACTGAGGATAATAACCTATTAAGGTTAAAAGTGATCCAGTAGCTCCTTCCCTCACTGGGCTCCTGAGACCTCAATAGGCCCAAAGTGGTGGAGAGTATTATTACTTGAATAACCAAATGAGAGCAGTGAGTATTTGAGAAGCTGCACGTGACGAACCTTTAGAGTGTCCAAGTGAGACTACAGGATAAGGTTCAAGAATTACAGACACTGTGTCTGTTCTGGACCCTGGAAAGGACTGCAAAGAAGTCTGAAGTGATTGAAAGACAAAGAGAAAGCATTAGCACTAACCTTTGGGGAGATGTTCATGAAGCACTGGGTTCTTCCCCTCACTATATAGAGGGTGTCAAAAAATTTATTCACATTTTAAGAAAGGAAAAAATTGAATTAAAATTGTTATACTCAATAAGGTGAATACAAGTCACGTTTGACTTCTGCAACTACAAGAGGTGCTCAAACTGGTTACCAGCAGCGTCCAGACACTTCTGATTATGGCAAACATCTCTTAAAATGTGTATACTTTTTTTTATATTCAGAAGCAACCATGAATCCCAGAACATGGGAAACATTGGCAGGATAGATGCATGGGACCTTCCTGCTATACAGCTTGACCCTTGTGCATATTGAAAAAGATGTCCCCTCTGGAGAGGAGTTGCAAAAAGGCATCTCCTCTGGGTGAATCAATTCAGGCCAGTATAAGCTCCAGTCCTGAACTGAAGTCTGGGGAACTAAGAGCAGGCTGGAGTACAGCCCTCACTCTCATCCCTCGGTGAGTTGCCCTGGTGCAGGACACACCTGTATAATCCTCCAGTTGGTTATCTATGAGCTGACACAGTGGGACATGCATGTGTGTGTCCCTCTCTCCTTTATAAAAACGAATGACTTCTTCAGGTAAAAAGGTAACCTAAAATCAAGTAGGAATCACTCCTCTATAGTAGAAAATATAGCACACCCTTCAGAGTTTGAAAAGGAACTGATCTAGTCAATTCTGTCTTACGAATATATCCTCCTCTCCCCCTTAATGATGCAGACTCTGCTTCCTTTGAGCAGGTGGAAAGCGTCATCAACAGGGATAATAAAACTCTCCCCTTCTCCAATTTTCCAGGAGGATCAAAAGAGATGATGTACACAAGCCCTCTCTATGCATGCACCCCAAAGTGCTACATCAACACAAGTTATCCTCCTCTGTAGGGGACGGGTGTGACAGTCCATTCATACACACACCTGCTTCATGCCTTCGTCCCCAACCGGTTACCCAGCACTTCTCCCCACTGCGCACTTTCTGGCCAGCGGGAGGAATACATATTGGCTGAATGAGCTGCTTCAGGGTCTCAGGCCAGGCGATACTGAGCTGCAGCAAAGCAATATCATAGTCAAAGGTCTGGCTGTTATAATACTCGTGGACCACAATTCTTCTCACTGGAGAGACAAACTTGGCATTCCCCTGCACATACATCCCGAGGTGAGCGGTCCATGGGGTGGGATCTGACAGCCTGGTTGAAAATGAATGAAGCACAAAGTTAGTGCTTGGAAAGCCATATATGGTTTGGAAACAAGCACTCTAGAGAAAGGGGAGGGCTCAGAAAGGAGGGCCTGAATTTCAGTGCACTATTATATAGCCACTGGCTCTGTCCATGAACATGGCAAGAAGCACAGCTTCTCTTAGCCTTCCATGTCTCCTTAGCAAAACCAGAGATGAAGTAAGCTGTAGCAGCAATGGCAAGTTATAGCTATGTTCCAGAATATTCCCTCAATAATACCCTAAGGAAATACCTGGAAATTTTCTTGCCATTGGTATTTTGTGAACCTCACACGAATAAAAAATGTTGGTAACTAGAACTAATCTGTTACATTCTTCCTATTAATGCTGACAATGGCACTTGATGGAGATAGATAGAGCCAGTAAGGTAATGGTCTTGAAACTCTACTACCAAATTCAAATGATATGAAAACCAACATAGCTTTTTAAAAAATCAGTGTTATACACAAGAATGTCATGAAATCTCTTCTTGCAAACTATCAGAAGCCGTAAAGATCACTTCTCTGACTATTCAAGTATGACCATTCACAGGGTCACTAACTCCCCTGCCCCCATAAGTCCTTCCAGAATTCTAATCTCAACCCCCATGGCCTTGCACAAGTCACAGAGGGACATGCAGTTTCCATGTGGGGCATCCTCACCAGCATAGCCATGGGGGCAAAGAGTGGGGGTAAAGAGAATATGGATATTCTTTAAGAAAAGTAAGGACACAGCCCAAGGAGTATGGTCACTAATCTTCTTAGCTTATGTCTCATGAGTGGCACTGGAAACTCAAAGGAATATTAAAGTTAACATAGTCTTTGGAGCAGTTTCACAGCATAAAGGATTAATTAGATCAAAGAGAGTTGAAGGTATTTTTGTAATTAACACAAATCCCATAATTTCCAGGAGAAGCAAATACTCAAATTGTATAACTTCATTGAAATACTCCACTTAAAAAAAATTCAGGAGAAATGGATAATATTTATTTACCTAAGATTCAGTAGATTCCAAATAAGTTTATCTTTTAAGTGGGCTTATTTTCTTTCTTTTTTTAAATTTAATTTAATTTAATTTTTAATTTTTATTTTTTGAGTTGGAGTCTCGCTCTGTCACCCAGACTGGAGTGCAGTGGCCGCTCCCCGCCACCGCAGCCTCGACCTGCTGGGCTCCCGCGATCCTTCCGCCTCAGCCTTCCAAGTAGCTGGAACTACAGGCGCGCGCTACCACACCCGGCTGGTTTTTTGATTTATTGTAGAGATGAGGTCTCGCCAAGTTGCCCAGGCAAGTCTCGAACCCACGGGCTCAGGCAATCCACTCACCTCAGCCTCCCAAGGCACGGGATTACAGGCTGAGCCACCGAGCCCGGCTAATGGGGTTATTTTCTAAGCTCTTTTTTCACCCTGCTGGAAGAATATCTGTCCCATAACAATCCCATTGGTAAAGACAGACAAAGTCCTTCCAAAGTCAATCCTAATGTAACTTCCCAGTATCTCCCTCCTAATTTAAACTGGGATCCCCACACCCCAGTCATTCTCCAATGCCCGTTCTCCACGTTCTCCACACACATAGATTTGCTTCCTCTGACTTGAAAGCCCTGACTTATTTTCTCAGTCTTAGTGAAAGCCTGTTCATTCTTGATGTTTTCTTTTTTCTTTATATCAATAATACCTAAAAAAAAAAAAAAAAAAAGTTTGGCACACAATTGGGAGCCAAAAAAGAAAGAAAAAAGTCCAAATGAATTGACTGAGCATCTCCAACAGGGAGCTTCCTCCCACAACTTGAGGACAGATGCCTACTGTGTAGTTAGAGAGTGCCACTTGAGACTGAAAGTAAGGATCATGATGCCCTACCTGTTCCCGTGGAAACAGTGGGCCGCAGAGAGCAGCCACTCCCTGGAGATGACTGAGGCACCACAGTAGGCAGATCCAACAAAGTGGAGACTGACTTGCCACGGCCAACTCCCCTCCAGGGTGTCAGTACCCCCAACGATGCGGTGAAAGGTGGAAGAACTCCTGCTGCAACCTTTAGCGAAAGAAAGGGCACGTGATTTAAAAGTAGACTTTGGAAGAAAAACAAGAAATTAAATCAGGTTAAGTACTGGTTGGGAAGTGACTCACTAGGAAGCAATTTGAAAATCTCTGCTTATCTAGAGGAAAGCAAACATTTGGGTCTGTCTGAAACCAGTACCAACAAGCCATACCCTCCTTCCTGAAACATGCTCTGATCCAGAGTCTCTCTATACAACAAGGCATGTGAAGAGGAGGGGGGACACCTGTAGTAACAGCTGGACTGTAGAAACAGCAGCTGTGACGTTAGGTTGTTAGGAAGAGAGGAAAAAGTAAGTTCCAAATGTAACAGAATTGAGGTCTTTGAAGATGTGCTGATGTGAGAGAAAGCATTTGGGAGAGAATTCCTAAGTCCAAGATAAACGAAAACCTACTAAGAAAAACTGTATTGAGCAATTATTTTCCAGTGTAAGCAGTATCAGTAAAAATGTATAATTAACATATTGCCAAAAGACCAATTAAAGGCCACCTGACTAATAAGGACTATGATGCGGCAACCTCTTTCAGGTCCCCTTCCGCTGTGGGAGTTTCCTGTCTTCTTAATAAATCCTACTTTAAAAAAAAAACAAAAAACTATGGCAGATTATTTATTGGGTCTTAACTAAAGAGAGAACCAGCACTTAATATTGTTTGTAGCAGAAGGCATTCATTGTTAACAAAGTCATTCATTGCATTCTGTATCTATTTCTTTTCTCACAAATTTTTTATTGAAGATCTTCTCCCTTGATTGAAGTTATTAGAATGTGGAGGTTCTCATTATGAAAAATCAAGTGCGCTAGTGCTGTTATCAAGAAGACAGAAGCTGCTCTAGTGTTTTTATTTCTGAGAATGAATTTCAGAGTCAGTTCACCAATATTTACTATTCTTCCTTGGCCTGTGGCAAGTGAATTATACCAAGAAAGAAATGAGAAACAGGCAAACTGAGGAGAGAATACAGGAATCAGAAGGAACGAATTAGGCTGGGTGTGGTGGCTCAAGCCTGTAATCCCAGCACTTTGGGAGGCTGAGGCGAGAGAATTGCCTGAGCCCAGGGGTTCAAGACTATAGCCTGGACAACTTGACGAAATCTCATCTCTACAATAAGTCAAAAAATTAGTTGGGCGTGGTAGTGTGCACCTGTAGTTCCAGCTATTTGGAAGACTGAGGCGGAAGGATCACTTGAGTCCAGCGAGTCAAGGCTGCAGTGGTTGTTAGCAGTGTGCCACTGCACTCCAGCCTGGGCAACAAAGTGAGACTATAACTAAAAAAAAAAAAAAAAAGAATGGATGAATGAATGAATGAATTTGTACTCACTGCAGCCTTCTTCATCACTTCCATCTGGACAATCCACCGTTCCATCACATTTTGCATTTTGTTTTCTAAAGCAAATATCATTGCTACACTTAAAAGTTCTGTTGTTGCATGGAATACCTAAAAATGAAAAAAAAAAAAAAAAAAAAGAAACAGCTTTTCCTAGCCAGAAACAGATTTGAGTGAATGACCCAGACTCTAAACACACACACACACACACACAAAGGTTTATTCATGGGGTTTGTATGTGCTATTCTGGGAAAAATGGCAGAGAGAAATAGAACAATTCTACAGTGACCAGTTCCTTCACCTAAGCTGAGCCATTGGAAGGCACAGTTGATAAGAGTCATTCCAACCACCTCTCCTTTCTTCTGCTATAGGTGAGATGTGTAGGAGTTGTCGACATCAGTAGACTGATGAAAAAAATGATGATGTTAGGCTTCAGCCTCTTTGCTGTTACCTTGTCTTAATCTCCAAGAAATTTTTTGAGCAAAACTCACTGCCATACTCAGACCTTTTCTATCATTAGGGAAGAAAATGGAACAATTTGTGAGTTATAGCCCATTTATTCACAACCCTGGACATTTATGTCTTTGCAGGGGTGGGAATAGAACTGTGTCATCACAGTTTCGGGCAAATTCCTTTATATCACGTCCTCAGTATCCTACAATCTTGAGCAGCACTAAAAGCAAGTAAGCACTAAAAATCTGCCAATATTCGCACATGAACACACACAGATCCCCCAATTTAGAGTGACCAACTGTCCCAATTTATCTGCGAGTAAAGGGATTCCCATGAAAAGAAATTTTCTGTGCTAAAACCGGGAAAGTTCTGAGGAAAAAAATAGGACAAGTTGATTGCTCTAATCCAGCAGAAGCGTTTCGATTCTGATTGAGAAGCATTTTATAAGAAGAACAGCAGAGCGCAGAGAACCCTTCCTCACTTTGAGTGCAGTTCTGCTCATCCCGGCCATTCTCACAGTCCCTGAAGCCATCGCAGACCAGAGGGCCATGTGGCCTGAAGGAGCTGGTATTGCAGGAAGGCTTAAGGCTCACTAGAATGAGAAAAGACAGACAGCTCACGAGCCTGCGACATCAGCTGGGCTCTCTAATGACCTGCAGTGTCCTAATAAAGGCACAAATCATTCAGATGATGTACATAAAATAAAAATTGTATTTTCCTCAAAACTGATCATTCTATGAAGAAAAGCAGCTGTTTAAACTTTGGTGTAATTTTCCCAGCACTTGAATGAGTTGGAACAGATTTTGTTTTTTTGTTTTTTTTTTGCTTTTGTATAAATGTATTCAACTCTGGTGGCTTATTTATTTGATCAAAATTAAATGCATCATAGCAATCTATTTTAAAGAAAATAAAAATCATAAGCTGTTATTTAAATTGCCTTTAGATCAGTGACAGGCACAGTATATTAGCAAGCACATTTTAAAAGGTATGATTATTTAGAAACTTCTGGTTATATGAAAAGTTATCAGTTTTATTATCTGCTTCTGTTTATTTCAGAGATATTGCTTATGAAGGCAGATGGGAGAACATTGCTGCCCTGAAATCGTCCACTAAGCCTCTGAGCATACCCAACTGACTCCTAGAAATTAGCTCCAAAAAAAATGGTACAATGAGGACTAGTGATCACAAAAGCACTCCTTATTATAAAGTAACAATAGTCATTTTTGTTTAGAGCATCAGCACAGAGAACGATAATGTTTTAAAGCACTTCAGTTACTGTAAAATGGTCAGTATTTATTTTCTTAGGAACTAGGAGACTATAGCTTTAAATAGTCAACGAACCATAAGTTAAGAAAAATTTTGTTTTGTTTTGTCAATTAAAAAGAGTCACAGGTGATTTTTCATGGATATAATTTTTCAGTTAGTTATAGTATATCAACCATAACATTTTCCCAAGAATATGAAAAAGATTAAGTAACATCACCATTGTGATTGTATTTGAATTAAACACTCTGGACATTTAAGAGAAAGTGTTGCCAATGGTATCACATTGTCCAGTGAATTGTCCTTCTCATTTTGCTCCCTGAAACTAGAAATAGATTCAGGAATGAGGTGCAAACCTCAAAAGAAAAAAAAAAAAGACAGAGATTCTCCACCCAAAATAAGAATATCCAGTACTCAACGCCTTAGTCGGTACCAATGTGATGTCAATGCAAACTGTACAGGTTAACAAAACAAAACAAAGCTTTCTCTTTTATTTACAGACAACAGCTGGGCTCCATGAATGAGCATGCTGGAAGAATTTAATTCTATGTAGACTCTGCACATCTCACTAGATTGAGAATCTGTGCTTTCAAATGTGATTGTTGTTTTTAAGTTTGTGAAGGATTTGCTATTAGCCATAGACCTCGCTCTCTGTGGTAGTATTATGCTGTGGCCTCAAGGTGTGCAGAGTAAACTTCCCTGTCCCTTGACTTTGTCCTCAACTACATGATTCGCTTTACCAATGGAATATGGCACAGGTGATGCTATGCCAGTTCCAAGCCCAGGCCTTTAGAGGAACCATGTGTTTCTGTTCACTCCTTTCCTCCTGTCTCTGCCATGACTAGCTCACCGGCTCAGTGAGGAAAAGAGTCAAAAATTGTAGACCAGATTCCAGCCTTGGAAGAATCAAGCTCAGAAGGACCCAATACTTGAAACAGAGCCACCTACATGAGCTCAGTCTAGATCAGTCACATCTCAGACAACTCACAGATGCATGATTGTGAATAAATGTCTGTTGTAAGCCACTGAGTTTTGAGGTAGTTGATTATGCAGCAGTAAACAACTACAGAGACCAAGGATTTACACCAGCAGCAACAGTGGCCCTGAGAAGTTACTTATTCATAAGCAAGTCATATTAAAACCTTGAATACCCACCACAGAAAAGTTCATCACTTTCATCAAAGCAGTCATTTACACCGTCACAACGCTGGGCCTGAGGGATACAAAAACCGGAGGAGCATCTGAAAGATCCAACAGGGCAGGCTACAGGCAATAAAAAATAGAAAATCTCGGGTGGGTCCCTGAAAATAGCCAGACCATATTAGCAAAGAAATACAAGGCGTTAAAGTGGTTCAGAAGTTGAATTAAACAGTGTCTCCATCAAGTCGAGACTGTCAGTGATTGAAAGACACAAATGAGCCAGGCGCAGTGGCTCACGCCTGTAATCCCAGTGCTTTGGGAAGCTGAGGTGAGAGGATTGCCTGAGCCTAGGGATTCGAGACCAGATTGGGCAACTTGGCGAGATCTCATCTCTAGAATAAATCATAAAAAAAAAAAGAAAGAGAAAAATGGGAACTTAGAAAAGCAAAAAAGAAGTCAATCCACCAGAAGCTCTGAGTGAACACTGCATCCGGGTCAGATGCACAAGCAAACTTCTACTACCTCCATAGCTTTGCCTCAGCTCGATGGCTTTATCATATGTTTGAAGAACATGAAAGTTTGAAGATACTTAAGAGAACCCAGCTTTCTTAATGTGGAGTCTTTAAACTCTCCCAGGGAACTATAAATGGGCTTCTGGTGTCTATGAATCTTCTGTGATCAGATGCATTATTCTACATGTCTCTAATTACATTTTCAAGTGATCTCTGTTCCAAGACATATTAGTAACCACTGATCTTATCATGTTAGGCCTGGAAAGATTAGTGACTGGCTTCAAAACCCAGGACTCTTACCTTCCACCTCCCTGTCCTTCATTCTTCCCACTTCACCCAGGCCTCTTGTCAATGATCCATGTCCTGCCTAATCTTGAATCATTCAACCTGAGTTTGTAGCTAGATAGTATAGAAATAATAAATCCTTCCTCCCCTGTGCAAAAGAATGGAGGAGAGTGTTTGGTCAGGTCTAACACTGTCTCGATGGCACACGATGGAATGGATGAGCTGCTGGAAAATAGTCATGGTTTGAAAAAACAATTAAAAATAAGATGCCTTGGCCGGGCTTGGTGACTCAGCCTATAATCCCAGCACTTTGGGAGGTTGAGGTGAGTGGATTGCCTGAGCCCATGGGTTTGAGACCTGCCCGGGCAACTTGACGAGACCTTGTCTCTACAATAAATCAAAAATTAGCCTGGCACAGTAACGTGCACCTGTGGTTCTGGTTACTTGGAAGGCTGAGTCACAAGGACTGCTGGAGCCCAGCAGATCAACCCTGGGGTGGCCTGCACTCCAGCCTGGGTGATGGAGTGAGACTTCAACTAAAAAAAAAAAATAATGAAAAAAAACTCAATAAGACGTCTTACTTATCTACCAATGACTCTGCTAGAAACTATAATATTCCAACATTCTGAACCCAGCAGCAGGGATTGGCAAAGAAGAATACGGTCTAAAGGACCTTCCTCTCAAGTCATAGCCTCATAAACTTCTCAGTGGGTAAACTTTACTTTTCTCCCTTTTAAAAGTGGTCAAGGATTTCCTGAGCAGGTCATTATCTCCTCTCTCCAGCTCTAATGACTTCCCTCAAACATTGCCTCTTCTGCTGACCACTTCCTGGCCACTCTTCCAGCAGTTTTCTGTGAACTTCAAGTTCAACATTCTGAAGGCTGATATTTGAACTCTCTCCACCAACCAGCTCTTCCTGTGCAGCACAGGCCAAAGTGAGTGACAAGTGTTGGACTTGAATCCACTCTATGTTGGTATAAGCATCAAACTTACAGAGAATTATGGCAAGCAGGAAGAACAACAAACCAAAAAATGGGCTTGTCTTGTATTTTAGGAATAATGCAAGAAATTATTTTTCAATAGTAAATCAGTCATATCAAAAAGTAATGTTCTTTCTTCTATTGTTTAGAACAGTAATACTAAATATATAATTTATATATTATTTGTTATGTTTCTTTGTATTATATTTATTTATTAGTTCTTTTAAAGATAAATATATAAAACAAAGTAGGAATAAAGCAATATTCATTTCTCAAATTCTCTAAGTTTAGAGTTACAGAGTGATGGCCTCATTTATTTATTAAAGTTTTCTAAGGAGCCAATCCCAGGCTTACGTTGACTGATGTTGTAACTGCCATATTCTACCAGAAGTGGCTTGTCCGAAAGCCTTGAACTGCACTGAAGCTGAATGTGAACCAGAGGGCTGGGCACTCGGAAAATCGTCTGGTGATCCATGTAGGAGCCACAGTACCTGAGGAGACAGGAGTCAGGAAGACACACACTTCAAGTTTTGTCGACTGCATTTCTATTTACAATGAATTCACTAATGCTTTGGTCATTTGGCTTCAAAAACAGAAATGTACGGTAAAGCTAATGGTAGTTCTTCATTCTTTGCTATGTGACTGTCATCAATGACTTCTGCCCCCTCAATTTTCTCCTCTGCTAAATAGAAAAATAATAGTATCATTGACCTGTTGCTTTCCTCACTAGCACTTATGATCAAAAGAAATAGGGATTTAATTCTCCCAGTCCATTCTCCTTTTACAGGATATAAAACTGTGTGACAAACAAGAATTGCCTACTTTTGATCACAAGTCTTTCTGCAGAGCCAAGTGGAATCCATTATTTCAGGTTGAAAATTTGCAAAGAATTCCAGCAACACTAAAAGGAAAAGACAACATTATTTTAATCTAAATTGAAGTCCCACATGCACTTCAGGGCTTGTTCTTGGCAGCATTTCAAGAAATTAATGTCTATCTATATTCCTACCTTGATTTTTTTTCTTACCTCTCATCAAATATTGCCCCCCAGGTTTCTAGTATCCTTTTGAGAAAATATCCATCCCTTCTGTTAATAATTCTTACTACATTAGCACTGTGGTTAGTGGAGTACTATTACGTTGTAGGCCCATGACAAGTTAGTGCATTGCCCTGTGTGGGCGAGGCTCCTCTCACAGTGAAACCTGCAAGGTCTTGATGGGAGACAGCAGATACAAGGCTTGCAGGTGACAGCCTCCACTAGAACCTGTGAATGCCAGTCACTCTAGGCCCCCAAAGCTTGGGAACCATGCATGTTTCATGGATCAAACGGGCATTCAGGGGCACAGATAATCTATGATTTTAAGACTTGAAGGAGGAAAGCATTCACGTGTTTTTCAGAAAGAGTCTTTCACAACTGGTTGAAGTTCAGGAACTGATGAGTTGATAGACCAGCTCCAGAGAAATGAGGAAGAGACAGCCCCTGCTGGTGACCACCTGGCCAAGCTTTGTAGGAAGGCCATCTGTCGGTTTCTACGGAGTTCATATACTGCATTCCAGCTGCGCTGAGCATTCACACCTCACCCCCATGCTCTCTGAATCACTACTGAGGAGGTCCTTAGGCTTCTTCCAGTCAGCATTACTTTTTCCTTCTTCCCATTAAAGCCCCAATTCCCTTAGGCTAACTACTCAGCAAGTGTCTGATTAGGTCAATTAGCGCTTTTCCCTTTTAGATGAAAAGTACTGATAATAGGAAGGGCTGGCATTTTAAATCCTGAAGGTACAACCAGCATCAAATGAATCTGATAGGATTTCAGCCAGTCCACAAGACTAGCAAAGAACTGACTCTTGAGGGAAAGTATCTGGGTCAGAGAGCTTTCCTGGTACTGGCTGGGAGAAGACCCTGCTGCTACTTTAGCAGCAAAAAACACATCCTGGGTTGTTGTTATGATTTAGGAATAAAATAGTACCTCATTTTTAAAGCATAGCCCTGCCATAGACTTATACCTTCACAAAAGATGTGTAAAGATTTGTTTTCTGGATCTGTATTTTAATTAAATATCAAAATACAGTAGCTTTAAAGCCTTGGGGCACATTCTATAGTATGCATCTATCCAATGTCATTTTGAAAGCAATTTTGCTATTTTTACTAATAATAGCTTATATATTTTGACTTGTAGTATACATTATTTCATTGAATGCTTATCAACAAGCAAAAAAAACCCTGTTACTTAAGTAGGAATTATTTCATTGGTCTCATTTCACAGATCAAAAATCAAAGAAGTTAAATAATTTGTCCTAGTTAATATAGGGATTAAATGTCAGGGCTGGAATCTGAATTCAGGTCTTCTGACTCCCACATAATAGAGCCTTGATTCAATTATACTCCCAAAGTAGTACAGACTACATTTTAGTAATGAACCCAAGAATGCCTCTGAATCTGATAGGGCCTATTCCAACAAAGACCAATTATTATTTTACAAGTCTGTCTAAAGAGCTGAAAGAGGGTTGTTCAGGTAAAGCCCTCAGAAAGAGAGGGTTTCATTCATAGGATAATGATGAGCAAAGAAGTAACAGACAAATCCTTTAACCTCACTGGAAACTGAACCGAGGAGCTATTTTGCTGTAAAGACAGGGTATCCTGTATTTCTGAATACCTATTCAACTGAGTGGCTATTGAATACCTATTTTAGATTTAGCAGCAAATAAACAACAACAAGAACTAAGGGACAAATTAAGAGTGAGAGTAAGGACCTACTAAGTTGGCTCAGGAAGCCTAAGCACCTAGAGTTCTTTGACTTTATTTCTAATCGACCTCAATCCATTTCCTAGCCAGGCCAACTGAGATTCTCTTGCCACTCAGAATCGGCTAATGGTTCCTAACTTTTATACCCCCAGAACTCCAATTTATTGTTTCCCCTATGGCTTCAGGATTTGAAAACTTTATCTGTCAAATTATTCTGTGAAGTGTAAAGTATACACATCTGTAGCCCGGCAACACATTGCAGTGGTGGAGAAGGAGCCCTAAGACACGGGTTTGAATTCTGCCTCAATCACTCGTGAAATGAGTGACCTTAAGCAAGTTGCTTAACTCCCACATTCCTCAGGCTCCCTATCCATAAATGATAAAATGCAAATTCTTCAAGGACAAGGACCCCACAGCTGTGAACCTCTCATCAGATTCTTCACATATGGAAATCACTTACATGTGTTCATTGATTTCCCACCATCCATGCTCACAACCTTTCGCACTCTTCTTGGTTATTGAATAGTTATGGAATTTCAGTGCTATGCCAAGAGTTGATAGGGGAGTCTGTGAAAAACAGATGTTAAGGCATTAATGATTAATTAAAATATTAAGTCAAAATGATTCAATTGAAAGACGTTTGCAGCCGGGCTCTGTGGCTCAGTCTGTAATCCCACGCTTTGGGAGGCTGAGGTGAGTGGATTGCCTGAGCCCGCGGGTTCGAGACCCGCCTGGGCAACTTGACGAGACCTCATCTCTACAATAAATCAAACAATCAGCCGGGCATGGTAGTGCGTGCCTGTAATTCCAGCTACTTGGAAGGCTGAGGCGGAAGGATCGCCGGAGCCCAATGGGTCGAGGCTGCAGTGGCCGGGAGCGGCCACTGTACTCCAGTCTGGGCAACAGAGTGAGACTTCAACTTAAAAAAAAAAAAAAGACGTTTGCTAATTTCCTCAGTTTGTTGTTTTACGGTGTTCTACTCTGTGCTCTCTTGTGGCTCTTAGTGGGATAGACCAATTCTCCTGGTGAAAGCAGATGAAAAGGAGAGTATGATGGAAAAGGAAGCAGCCAGCTGGGTACTCAAGGGAGCAGCTTTGGGCTCCAGGTAGAGCTGGGTGACATGAGATATATCAGCATCTCTGGGTTTCAGTTTGCTCCTGTTAGATGAACTTAAACACCCACTTATGAGTGTAAGCACTTTCCTCTTTTGACGTAAAAAATGACATGGTTTATTTAAAGCATCACTCAGATTCTTTAGATAAAGAATAAATGAAGCAGCATCCTCTTCATATTAAATCTGGGTATTTCTGAAGGTTGTTACTGAGTTACCTTAGGTCTTCTCAGAAGAGGTCAAATGAAAAAGAGCTGTTTGTGTGTGTGAGCAAACACACACACACACATACACACATATACACACACACTATGCAACTGATCTTTGTATTGTGTTGTGTGAGATGCACATGCATTAGGTATGATATACCAAAATTTTAGTTTCTATTTTCACTTAACCCAGGAGTTATTTAAGAGAGGGTTTTTACATTTGAGAGAGTTGAATTTTGATTGGCCCATTTTCAAGTGTTCTAATGACATCTTAACTGAATAAAACATTATTACTTATACTGCTTTTAATTTTTCAACTTATTGAGAATTTTTGTGATCAAGTTTATTAGTGCTTCATGGTCACTTGAAAAAAGGAGTATTCTCTGCTTATATATAATATCAAATTCTTTGTATAATTTAATTTCCTGCCTAACCTCACTATTTATCATAAACCAAAAGAAGGGAATTAAGATTTCTTATTTAACTACTTGGAAGGCTGAGGAGGGAGGATTGCTTGAGCTCAGGAGTTCAAGGCCAGTCTGGGGAAAATAGTGAGACCCTGTCTCTAAAAAAAAAAAAAAAAGGCTGGGCTCGGTGGTTCAACCTGTAAGCCCAGCACTCTAGAAGGCCGAAGCGAGTGAATTGCCTGAGCCCGCGGGTTCAAGACCAGCCCAGGCAACTTGATGAGACCTCATCTGTACAACAAAGGCATGGTAGTATGCACCTATAGTTCCAGCCACTTGGAAGGCTGAGGTGGCAGGATCGCTGGAGCCCAGCAGGTTGACGCTGGGGTGGCCATGAGTGTGCCACTGCCCTCTAGCC
>CAUYQG010013768.1:0-72523 GCA_963574415.1 Tarsius wallacei | reverse complement strand
AGAGCAACTCAAACCCTCAGACTTTGGTGGGAATGCAGAAGGATACAAACACTTGGGAAGGGTTTGGAAGTTTCTTAAAAAGTTGCACATATGACCCAGCAATCCCACTCCTATATATGTACCCAAGAGAAATGAAAACATGTTCTCACAAAAACCTGCACACACATTTTATAACAGCCCCAAACTGGAAACACTCTAAGTGTCCTTTAATTGCTGAATGGATAGCAAACAGTGGTACATATATACAATGGAATCTACTCAGCAACAGAAGGAACTACACACAACATAAATAAATCTCAAGTGCCTTATTCTAAGTGAAAGATGCAAGAATGAAAACTACATACTGGCTGGGCTCAGTGTCTCAGCCTGTAATCCCAGCGCTTTGGGAGGCCGAGGTGAGTGGATTGCCTGAGCCCGCGGGTTCGAGACCCGCCTGGGCAACCTGGCGAGACCTCATCTCTACAATAAATCAAAAATTAGCCAGGCGTGGTAGCGTGCGCCTGTAGTTCCAGCTACTTGGAAGGCTGAGGCAGAAGGATCACCGGAGCCCAGCAGGTCGAGGCTGCGGTGGCTGGGAGCGGCCACTGCAGTCCAGTCTGAGTGACAGAGTGAGACTCCAACTCAAAAAAAAAAGAAAGAAAACTACATACTGTATGATTCCATTTATATGACATTCTAGAAAAGGCAAAGCCACAGAAAGAGATGACAGATAAGATTCCCTGGGAGGTGCGAGGGGTTGATTATAAAGGGGTTTGAGGGAATTTTGGGGGGTGATAGGACGGTTCTATATCTTGGTTGTGATTCAGGGGGGTTACACAATGTATGCATCTGTCAAAACTTACAGAACTGTACACTAAAAAGAGCAGCTTACCATATGTAAATTATACCTTAATAAACCTGACTTGAAAACGAAAGATGTTGAAATGGCAAAAAAAGAGGTGAGGTAGGGTCACCTGGCACCATGGGTACAAAGACTGCTACAGGTGAGCGGTCACTTAGTCTCCTAATGGGCAGCACTTCACAGTAGTTACTAGTATAGCCTAAGTCTGAAGATGCACCATTTGTTCTTATGTATGTTTTCGCCTCATTGTTTACTATATTTGACCACGTTGGCGGCTTTCTGCTCTTAAGTCCCCTTATCTGTAGAGTAACCAGTAGAGTAACCTGAGTACCCCAGTTTGAGTCTGGTTTCTACACCTGGTTCCACCTTCTAGAGTAGTGGGACATTAGCCTGATTCTGCTGCAGGTCCTGCTTTTCCTACGAGCTGCTTGGCTTTGTGTGGATTCTTTTTCAATAGTCCCTCATAACTTGAAGGAACTGCAGCCCTTGTTTCTTGTAACCAGGAGAATCTCACCAAAACCTCAGACACTTCTGATATACCATGCATGTGTTTAGCACCAGAAGATAAAGGACATACATCTTAACCTTAAGGAGTGTACATTCTTGGGAATGACAAAATGTGTGCGCATTAAGCATTTACAAGTCACTCAAGGATAATACAAATAAATGCCAAAACTAGTAGTCAAAAAATGAGAACTAGATGAATGCAGAAAAGACAGATATGAAAAGATCTAAAAATCAACTTTCCATATGACCTGGTAATCCCCCTCCTGGAAGTATACTTGGAGGAACTCAAATCATGCATACTTATTGCAGCATTATTCACAATAGCAAAAGCATGGAACCAACCCTGCTGCCCATCAAAAGTGAAATGGTTTAAAAAAAAAAAAAATGTGGTAGGCCGGGCTCGGTGGCTAACCCTGTAATCCCAGCACTTTGGGAGGCCTAGGGGAGTGGATTGTCTGAGCCCGCAGGTTCGAGACCCACCCCGGCAACTTGGTGAGACCTCGTCTCTACAATAAATCAAAAATTAGCTGGGCATGGTAGTGTGCGCCTGTAGTTCCAGCTACTTGGAAGGCTGAAGTGGAAGGATCGCTGGAGCCCAGCAGGTTGAGGCTGCAGTGGCTGGGAGTGTAACACTGCCCTCCAGTCTGGGCGACATAGTGAGACTCCAACTCAAAAAAAGAAAAAATGTGGTACATATACAAGATAGAGTATTATACAGCCATAAAGAAGGACAAAAGTATGGACTTCACAGCAACTTGGCAACTTGGATGGATTTAGAGTCTATTATACTCAGTGATCTGTCACAGAAACAAAGAACTCAGTACCACATGTTCTCACTCATAAGTGGATCCTGAACACCTATCAAAATACTGAAAAAAAAGTCTAAAGTATAGCAGA
Organism: Tarsius wallacei; assembly: GCA_963574415.1. Taxonomy (NCBI): domain Eukaryota; kingdom Metazoa; phylum Chordata; class Mammalia; order Primates; family Tarsiidae; genus Tarsius; species Tarsius wallacei. The sequence continues at coordinate 70,278 of CAUYQG010013768.1, read as the reverse complement.
CCTTTCAATATCCCAGGACAGAGAAAGAAGCCTATGGGTTCATAATTCTTTGTGCCAGTCACAGTTCCTCCAGAAAGCTCATGTTGGTCAGGTTCTTCTAATGAGACTTCCCCATCCTCTTAGCTACTGGCCCTTGTGACAAATAATCCACACTGGCAAGGCTCCGCCCTTCTTACTGGCCTTGTACTCACAACAGGTTACCTAGGTATCATTTGCCCTCTACTTCCTCCTCTTCCTCTCCCTTTCTCTTTCCTGTCTGGGTGGTTTGAGACCAGAGCTACTGGGAGAGATCTTACTTATCCTCAATGGATATTCCTTTTTTGTTTGTTTGTTTGTTTGTTTGTTTTTTGAGTTGGAGCCTCACTCTGTCGCCCAGACTGGAGTGAAGTGGCACGCTCCCAGCCACCACAGCCTCAATCTGCTGGGCTCTGGCGATCCTTCCACCTCAGTCTTCCAAGGAGCGGGAACTACAGGTGTGTGCTGCCACGCCCGGCTAATTTTTTTTTTAATTGTAGAGATGAGGGCTCGCCCAGTTGCCCAGGTGGGTCTCGAACCCACAGGTTCAGGCAATCCACTCGCCTTGGCCTCCCAAAGTGCTGGGATTACAGGCTGAGCCACCGAGCCCATCCCTTAATGAATCTTTCTTGGTAAAATCATAGACTTTGAATTTGCAACTTATTGGGTCAACTTTATGCTTTCCATTTTCAGCAAGGGGTGAGAAGGGCAAGTACATACCAATAGGATATCACTTCTAGAAACATCCTGCCTTGCAAGATCAAATTATCCTCACCATATCAACATTCACAGTCTGTTTGCACTAGTATGGCTTTGATAGAACTTGTATCAGTACAAATATTACTTTAGCTTTTAACTGCTAATTATATCAACATAAACTTAATTTATAGTGATAATCACAGTCATAATGTGCTGCTGCCAAACATCACCACTGATGCTTTGAGGCATCGAGTAAACTCAGCCATTAGCAATCATGTAAATGCTCCCATTACTCATTATGATACTGGCTAAAGAACCTCTCTAATTGACTTCTTCCCAAAGTCCATAGTAAGCAAGAACAACAGAAGACTAGAAAATGTTGTGCAATTTATTACAACCACCTTGTTTCTTACAACAGCCCCTGCTGGTAAATATAGAGTTGCAAAGGTGGACCTAAATAGGGCACGAACAGATCCTCAATTTTAAATTTAGTTTTGGTCACATCAGTTGAATCACAATGCTCTCATGCAAACAAATGCCAAAGCACATTTAGTTTGTACCACACACCATTTCCATCTCCCTATGTTGGGATTTTTTTTTTTAGTTTTTTGTATCTTCCAAATTCATACTACTTTTTAATTCAAGAGATTCAAAGTGCTTTACTTATCTCAATTATTGCTCTTCGCTATGGCAGTAGTGAATAGCTGTTGTTTATGCCACCCAGCACCCATTTTCCCATCTGGAGGTAGCAGTCCCCTAATTTTGCTTGGGGAACAGTCTTTCAGCCCATATTGTTCTCATACCACAGACTCCATCCCCAGTGATCCAGGAGTGAAGTACATAATCTAGGATAATCCAGTCAGCAGGCTCCACCCACCCCCTGTCCACAGTGGTTGGTTCTTGGGTACTCATGTGACCCAAGTCTGGACAAAGTCAACGAGACTCAGGTTTAGGAAGCAAGATGTCTCTCCTCCTCATTGGTTATGAAGCTCAGAGAAAGGCAAGATGGGGTGTGGTCCCAATTTCTGACCCCACAGGAAACCTAAAAATGAAGCAGTCTCCTGAAGAGAGCAAGGCTAACCCGGGAGTAGGAGAGAAACGAGTCATCATGGCATCTAAGCTTCTAAATCACAGTGCATCTGAAGCTTAGCCCTTTTCCTGGGCTTTTCAATTATATGTGCGTCAGGAATCCCTTTTTGCACAACCCAGTGGGCTGTTTACTGTCACTCACAACCAAAATAATCCTAATGGATACAGGCAGCCAGTGGACTTTGGGCATGATTATATCCATTTCTAAGACGAAGAAATGTGAGAATAAGAAAAAAATAGCGTCCAGTCAGTAAAAGAGCTATGTGAATTAAATATGGAGGGTGAGTAGATAACTAAATACTCCCAAACCAATGTACCCTGCAAATATAAAAGACTTTTAACAAAATTTAAAAATCAAAAGACAGAGCTCCTGGTACAAAAACTGATGCATCTTTTCCTTTTCAGATACTTCTGATTCTCCAATTGGTTCAGTGCCAAAGAAAGCACATCTCTGAGTAGGCAAACAGAAGCTCCAGGAAAGTTGTAGAAAATTCAGGGTGGGGAAGATGGGGAAGCTTATGCAGAGCCTATGAAATGATCAATTCCAAATTCAGAAAAGCGGGTGAGGGATTTAAAGTAAAATGTGAGAAGCTAGATATGTAAGATTTCCGTGTACTTGGGAAATCTAGTTCAGTGTGCAACGCTGAGTAAGTGTGAGGAAAATAAAATTCCTGGAGCTTGGAGGATGCCATTTTTCATCTCTGCATCCGTATTTCCAGCACCCCACCTGCTACTCTCTGTAGTTATGGGGCATGTTATCTGTCACGGTCCCCCCAATTAGCACTTTGAATGCAATCACAACAATGGGGACCATGCCCTCATCTGCCATGGCGGGCTGGTTTCTGCAATTAAGCTAAAGTTCAGGTTTTAGCTAATAACAGGCAAGGAATGTGACAGGGAAGGGAATGCTTACTCATTAACTCATGCTAATGGGTGCTAGAACCAACCAGCCACCAGCCCTCTAGTGTGAGAGCCAGGCACGCAGTGTCACTCTGATCGTGGAGTGTTTGCAGGTTTATTTCCCAACATTACTGAGGTCTGGCAGTTATCTAATCAGGAACAGTTTTAAGGGAAAAGAAAAGGATCATTCTGTTTTAAGTGCCAGTCCTAGGTCTCAATATTTTATGAAATAGTCATTAATTTTCAATACAAGGCTGATGGTGATATTATGAGACCTGCATGTTTATGCAGAAAACGTTCCATGGATATGCCTAAGAGTTTGGTGAATGTAGGGGAAACAATTATCTCTTATTTATGTAAGGCAAATGGTAATTATCACAGTAGTCTGAGTTGTCTGAGAAGATAGGTCTCTGCAAAGAAGGGGACAGACTGACAATGGATATAACACTGTATTGGCAATATCGGAGTGGGAGAGTGAAACTATTTTGCTTGTCGGAGAAACCAAAGAATCCATTCATTCAATCATTCCTTCACATAATAGATATTGAGTACCTGCTAAGTTCCACACACTCCACTAGGTGCTGTGTGTTCAGTACTAAGCAACACAGAAAGTGCCCTTGCCCACTGGAAGTTGACATTCTTTTGGCCGCAGGGAATTAGGTCTCCAGAGACCCAATTAGGTCTTGCATGCAAGAAAAATTGTAAAAAGAAAGTTGCCATCTCCCAACAAGACTGATTACTTCTCATACTTGGGTTACTCAATTTTAGGCATTGGTGACCTAGAAAAGTATTGACATTCGTGTAAACATTATGTTTGAGTATTTGGGATCATAGGGATTAACCTACAGGCATTGATGCAGACTTAGTTCTTTTTAGGTCAGTTGGATAAAGCAGGCATGCAGCCCCTGATCCTCTTTGTCCCAGTTAAACCATTATTCTCTATCACATCCTCACAGACAGTACTTAGCCATAGCCCCAGTCAGCTGTCTTGAAGTCTGCAATACAGCACACACAAAGGCAGTGTGTGGATAAGACTATATTTGTCATGACTATAGGATAAACAGCTTAAAACACATCCTCGAGACATAATGGGTCATTTTTCAAAAATGATCATGTCTATGAAAACCCATTGAACAATTTTAAGGACTACGCAAATCTATAGCACAATAAGTGTCATCTGTCGTGAGGGTCATTTTGTTGGGCTCTATATTACAACAGCTGCAGATGTGTTCCTAAATTGATGCTTCCAATTTAACTATTAATAACATGAAGGCAAGTCCCAACCTCCCTCCAGAGCACCATCTATTCAAAATTAATTTATTAAAAATGCATTCTAGTCATTAGTGCTAAGCAGATTTATGAAAAGCAGATCATCTAGGATACAGAGATATACAAGCCCTGAACTTTAGGTCTGTGCCATGTTTGCTATTATTTATCTAGAATCCTGGCCATGTGTGTCAATATTTGTAGACTACCACTTTGCAGGTTATTTATTTCTCGTGGTCCATTTCTCATGGTGACACAGCTTTCCAGCATCGTCTGACAGGTGGTAGTTGACACCAACCTATATTCACTTCAGTTTATGCTGAAAATATTCCCCTAAGTGACGGCAGCATTCAGATTACGGTCTGGGTGTATTTTGAATGCTAGGGGGAGTCCCAAAATTTCTCCTCATTTTACAATGATGAGCATTTTGGGTTTAATTTTTTGGCTGGCATTTTAAATATTTTTTTTGTAGGTTGTCAGTGGTTTAGTGACAACTGGTAACACCAGTTACAAAAAATATTTTTAAAAGAAAGATCTTTAATAAGAACTCAGGCAAAATCATGTGCAGGGTTTCTCTATGTCACCAATGGGGGAATGGATTGTGGTAGTGGAAAAACAGATTTAGAAAACGCCAAATATCTTTTTGTTTCCAAATAGTAATTATACGAAGAGTTAATTTAGGGGCCAGCTGTTCATGCTGGAATTGTGCTTTCCTTGAAATTGTATAATTCATTAAGTATTAAGAAAAATGTAAGCCATTTTAGAAAGAAAATTATCTTAATCTATTCATCATCGAATTTTAGAGCTAAAAAAGAACATGAAGATCACCTAGTCTGTTTGACTATTGAATATACTGAAGACTAAGAAAATAAGAGAGTTACTCATGGGCCCACAGCTGTAGAGGTACCACTAGTACTCAGACTCAGATCTTGACATAATATCACAGCCTCCTAGCTCTCTGCTTACCATTCTATGTGAGTCTGAACTTTCTGTTACTTTATCTTACTGCTTATCAATGGGAAGGAAGAAAACGCAGAACTGCAGAGCTGGAAAGGATCATTTACTGATATATGTTGTGCAAATATTTATGTGGCTAACTTTTATTATGTTCCAGGCATTCCCCTAGCTATTGTGGAAACTAACATGAGACATTTTCCTGCCTAAAGTTTTCATAATTTGGGGTGTACGTGCATGTGTGTGCACAGGTGCAGGGGTGGGAGTGGAGGTTGAGAGGGAACATTGCCAGGGGAGAAAAGCAGTTGGGTAAGTGCACTGAAATGTTATAGGGGATAGGTATACTAAGCTGTCCTGGGGAAGAAGGGAGGCCAGGAGAAAGAAGGCTTCAAAATCATCCAGGGAGTTTTATTTTTAAAAACATACAGCTTCTAGAGCATATCTCAGAGCCATTCTATTAGAGTTTTCAAAGTTGGAGCACTAAATTTGCATTTTTAAAATGCTTCTACATTGTTCTACTTTTCAGCCAAGTTTGTCATTCACTGTTCTGTTCTACCCAAGAGAAGGTAGCCAGTCAGAATGGATTTATCAAAGCAGATGTCTTTTGAACTAAGAGAAGCTAGAAAGGGACTTTCCAGGCAGTCAGAGAGCATCTCAGACCTAGCTTAGTCCAGAGTTCCTTGGTCAGTCATGGTCTCCACTGGGCTATCTTTGATAGTCCCTGGCAGAACAAAAGCTGGTGGGTTCCTGTGCCCAACACCCAATCATGAACCTGGGCAGTCAGCAGATGAAAGCACCTGGGGACAGCTCAAAAGACTAAAGGGTAAGGGTGGACGATATCTTCCTAAAATATTGGTGCTCTCACTGGAGTTAGAAATAGAGCTTGACTCTGCACAGTGGCTCACGCTGAAATTCTAACACTTTAGGAGGCCAAGACAAGAGGATTGCTTGAGCCCAGGTGTTCAAGACCAGCCTAGGCAACATAGTGAGACCTCATCTCTACAGAAAATCAAAAAACTAGCTGAATGCGGTGGCACGCGCCTGTAGTCCCAGCTACTAAGGAGGCTGAGGAGGGAGGGTCATCTGCCTGAGCCCAGGAAGACAAGGCTTCAGTGAGCTGTGATTGTGCCATTGCACTCCAGCCTGGATGACAGAGTGAGACCCCTGACTCAAAACAAACAGTAAGGTAAATTTTCCTAGAGTTAAACGTATTCAGTTTTTAAAACTCGGATTAAAAGGATCTCCACTGTTTAGAAGAATGTAAAATACTAGTTAATAACATTTTTTAAATGTCCTTTATTTGGAAAAATTAAACATTACCAACCATATGTCAGTCTCTGAAATTTAAAAAGACTTTTACTGGTCTCTGAAATCCAGACATCTGGGGACAGCCAGTTCAGGACTTCTAAACAGAACTCTTTTTTTCCTCCGCTCTTATCTTGCCACTCTTTGTCCTTATGTACAATGAAATCCCACTGCAGATAACCCCTGAACCTTTATAAATTGCTGCTTTCTTTCCTACTATCTTAACAAACTTTGATTTCTGTTCAATTTATCTTATTCACCATTACTGTACCTGCTGAAATAAATCCGAATGCAGATATAGTTGAAAAGACTTATTTAAACTTTCATTAGGAACATGACCATTTATTTGAACCCCTAAAATCACTAGACAGAATTTCATAGATATTAACATTTTTTTCTCACTAACGGAAGTAGAAGGATTATTATTCCTTCTCCCCAAACCAGTTTCCTCAGGAGAGCTTCTTTTTTGCAATCATAATATTTGATGTCATCCACCACTCCAGAATCTAAGATCAGTAAGTAGAAGTACTTGTTTCCCTTGTGGTTAGGGGCTCAATTTATGTGGATATGAATAAGATTTATGGTGTGTAATAAACATTACTAAAACGTGACAAAAGAGTGAGGATTTAAAGACACTTACTAATTTAAGATGACATTTTAAACATTCACAGTCTTTAGAGCAATACATATTTCAGGCCTTTATACAGGTTTCCAGGCAGAATGCCTGTTAGGAAATGAAAATCATCTGTGTACTTTCCTCTCTTTGTACAACTCCCCGCCCCTAATTATGGCTACCCAGTAGCTACCCATATCCATCAGTGTTTAGTGGTGCCTTTATGCTCAGCACCTAGATGTTAAACAAATTAGAATCTTAATATATGAGGTGTGACCATGAGGTCTAAAAGGAAATAGAGAAGAAAAAACATGAAGAAAAAAAAAAAAGGCTGGTCATGATTTAGTTATGGATGCCCTGTTAGAACTCTAAGTTTTCCAAGGACTGAAATTGACATAGTGCCAGTCTTCTGGAAAATGCTGCCCATGCTGTTTTTCCTCTTCCATGGGAAATTATACAAGTAAGTCTACCAAGAAAACATGCCCTGGATTTGGAAAATTGTTGCTTGGCCAATTTTCACACATCTGGGTCGCTGGGCAGTCTTTGCTCATCAGCTAATAAGGAGTTAGGTGAACCCAGCTTAGTCCAGAACTGGCCCCCCATCCGCATTTGATCTCACCTGGATGCCGCCCTTGGCTCTGACCTGGCGCTCTTCATTCGGGGCCTCTTTTATTTCCAACACAAAATGGTTACGTGTTGTTAAATGGTCTCTAATTTTTCTGATCGTAGACAGTAGAGTTTCTTGCTGGTTTTCAGTGAGTGTGCTTTATTTTGCCTCCCTAATTTGCTCCCAGTTGAATCTGATTGAATTTACTTGGGCAGACGGGAGGGGCTATGGCTACCCCACAAGCCATGAGCTTGAAGTAGCCCTAATGATCTCATGGGGTGTTGTGTGTAATGCAAACTCCAGGTCCCCTCCACTCTGCGTAGATGCCAGTCTCAGTGACTGACATGTACTTAAGCACTCAGGGCTGTTTTTCAATGTGTGATTTACTCTCTCCCCTTTAATTACCCTGGAGATGGCAAGCCACGAATACTCGAGGCTTGGCTTTCAGGGTACAGAGTATTCCCTGGAACAGGTCACAGACAGTACCTGGTGCCTTTGGGGCCTGAGAAGATTCAGGAGGAACTCCATTACAGTTTCCAGGGTGGATTTATCTCTGCATTTCTAGGAATTTCAAAAATATATATCTAGTGGAGCAATCTTGGTGGTGAATTACAGTCAGCCGCAGAAGAGATTTTAACTCATTCCAAGGAAGCCCATAATGTTCAACAACCCATATTATAGAGAGCTACTTGTTTCTCTTCCCACATGGAGGCATCCCATGCTTTGCGCATAGAGGGCTTACTAAGGGTGGTTCACTTTCCTCCATGGGTAGCACTCACTCTAGGGGTCACCCGGGCCCTGCCATACCTTTGTGAATAAATGACAGTTTAGTCTTGACGTCACCTCTAGTGACCGTAATCAACATAAGTACTGTTCAAACCTGGGAGCACAAGAAAGGAGTCAGGGTCACATAGTTTGCAAAGGTGGTTTCCCATAGCTGGGAGCTTTTGAATACCCATCATCTTGAATATTTATGGTGAGTGAGTCCACTCTCTCTCACCTTTAGAAATCCTGTACCATACCTACCATTGCGTAGATATATGCCTTAAATAAGCATTCCCCCAGTGGAGTAGTTGTGGCTCATCAGGCCTGCCCTCTTCCCAGAGCAGAGAGAGACTTGGGCCTTCCCAGTTTATCCTGCCACACTCTCCTATCTGAGCTAACCATGCCATTTTCCTTAAACCAGGCCTTTTTCCTTAAATATGGTAATTTTCTTAGCACCATGTAACATCAGAAAGTAAGCTATGTGACCACAAGTAAATTACTTAATATCTCTGAATTTATAAAATGAGAGCATGATGGCCAAACAGTCTCTAAAGTCCTTTGTGGTACTAAAAATCTGTGATTCTGTACTATGGTTTGCAGGCAACTCTGGATGTACAGTACAGCGACCAGTATGTTTATCTCAATGTTTTGAAAATTTGTCTGTGTTTTTCAAGTTGTGTTCATCTTTTCTCAATGACTTTTAGTTAGGCATAGCTGACTTTTTCTCTCATTCATTTATAATGTTGACGAGCTCCCTGTGATTTTTCTCAAAGCAAATAAAGCTACCTAGGCTTATCCTTAAGTGGCGATGAAGAACTTAGTTCCTCCGAGTAAACATCATACAAACTATCAAGAAGGAATAGTAAAAAATCAACCCAGATTAACAGATGTCACTTAACTAAGGCAGCTGGGGCACTGTGAAAACTCTCCAGGGCCCCCAAAGTGCAAGCAGAACCAGTCTAGGACTTAGCCCAGGACATGTAGGGTCAGGTCCCTGTGTCCGATGGCTGCCTGAAAAGTCTACCTCCTCCAAGCAGGTAGGAGTGATATGATATCATATTAAACAATCAAACAATCAAAAACAGCAAAGTAGGGGGAAACAAGAAATAGGATGGACACAATATTGGTAATTATTAACACAGAGTATACATGGAGTCAATTACACATGATGATGGGTACATGGAGTTATTATTCTCTTCTGTGTATACTTTATATTTTCCAATATAAAAAGCTAAAATGAGTCACAGATCTAAATGCAAAACTATATAACTCTTCGAAGATAACACAGGAGAAAATCAGATCTACTTGGGCTTAGAGATGACTTTTTAAAATAATGACACCAAAGGCATGATGAACAAAAAAAATTCATTGATAAGCTGAACATCATTAAATTTAAAAATTTTTGCTCAGCAAAAGACACTGTGAAGAAAATGAAAAGGCAAGCTACAGACTGGGAGAAAAATATTTGCAAAAGGCATATCTGATAAAGGATTGTTATCTAAAACGTACAATGAACTCCTAAAACTCAACAATATGTATACAAACAAGTCAATTTTTAAAAAATGGGACAAAGACCTTAACAGACACCTGTCCAAAGAAGAGATGGCTTATAAGCATATAGAAAGATGCTCCACATCATATGTCATCAGGAACTGCAAATTCAGACAACAATAAGATACTACTACACACCTGTTAATAGCCCAAAACACTGACGCTACCAAATGCCGGAGAGGATATAGAGCAACAGGAACTCTCACTCATTGCCGATAGAAATGCAAAATGATACAGCCACTTTAGAAGACAATTTGGCAGTTTCTAACAAAATTAAACCTATTCTTAACCATATGATCTAGCAATCACACTCTTTGAAACTTACCCAAATGAGCTAAAACATGTCCACACAAAAACCTGACTGCAGATGTTTATAGCAGCTTTACTCATGATTGACAAAAACTAAGAAGCAACCCAGGTGTTCTTTAGTAGGTGAATGGACAAATAAACTGCGGTACATCCAGACAGTAGAATATTATTCAGCACTAAAAAGAAATGAGCTACCTCAAGCTGTGAAAAGACATGGAGGAAGTTCAAATGTATATTACTAAGTGAAAGAAGCCAACCTGAAAGGGCCACATACTTTCTGTTTCCAACTATATGACATCCTTGAAAAGGTAAAACTAGCAAAAAGGTTAAATGGTTGCTGGGGTTGGGAAGAGGGAGAGATGAATAGGTGGAGCACAGAGAGTGCTTGGAGCGGTGGAGCTACTCTGATGGCACCATAATGGTGGAGATGTATCATTATATATTTGTCCAAATCCATAGAAAGCACAACACTAAGAGTGAACCCTATTGCAGACTACAGACTACGGGTGATAATGATGTGTCAACATAGGTTCATCAGTTGTAACAAACGCATGGATCTGGTGGGGGATAGTGATAACAGGGGAGGCTGTGCATGTGTAGGGGCAGGAGGCATATGGAAAAGCCCTGTACCTTCTACTCATTTTGCTGACCCTCAGACTGTTCTGGAAAAAATGGAATCTTCAGACAAACAAAACATTAAAAAGGTTCCACTCAGCCCTATAACAGGTTCCACTCAAGGACTATGTAACAGGCTGCAGAAGAAAGGGTAGAGGCTGTGGAATCGATCTGGCCAAAGTCCCCAAAGACACCGATGAGAGAGGATGCTGTGTGTTCATTCTTCTTCCATTAACTGCTCTGGGGATTCCAGAAGAGCCTTACAATGATTTTGCTAATGTCAGAGTTCATCCTTGGAGAAATGGAATCATTTGCACATAATATCTAAAGAAGGATCACAAACCTTGATGAAATCAATTAGACAATACCCAGGAAATTATTGTCTTCTGTTTCATATAAGTTTACTTGACCTCATCTTCCCCCACTGGGCAATAGTGTGTGTGTGTGTGTGTGTGTGTGTGTGTGTGTGTGTGTTTTGCAGGTTTTGCCATGGATGTTTTTAATATGGGCTCTGAAGGTTTGCAGAAAAGCTAAATTGGATAAAGAGTGAAGACTCATTGCTAATATTTAAGCATCTGTTTCTTTGAGTAGACAGTGAGCAACTTGTTTCTCTATTCCCCAACCTAACTGCTAAAGGCAGAAGGAATGCTAGTTAAATGGGGCAAAAGGAGACTAAAGAACAGGACCCACCAGATATGTCCAGAGGAAACCGAACCTTCAATGCAGCTGTGTCAGTAAGAGCATACACTTTGGATTCAGACTGACACGAGTTCAAATTCTGTTCCACATTAGAAAGCTAGGTGTAGGTGTTGCTGCATCTGCAATCTCGCCTCTGTGTCTCAGTGATGGAGTGAGTACCTTTGCTGAGCTACATCACAGCAGAGGTGTGGCCATTAGCTAGAATATAAACATGCTTTGGGAATAAAGATACATTTAATACATTATATAATTGTCAACATTTGAAAGGATAACAATAAGAATAGTGCCTATTAAAAAAATAGTGCAAGTATTTTGTTTCAGAACAACAGATGCCCCAAGGTATTTTCTTTAAACCAAAAGTCATAGCTGTTTAAGTCAAAAAACCTCAAAGTTGTTTAAAAGTAAAGATTAATTAATATTTTTTTCTCAACTTAATTGAAAATGGAAAGCTTGGAATCTATATTTTAAAAATGCACTGGAGAAGAGGCTTTAGGATTGCACAGAAGCGTCTAAAGACAGAGGTTGAACAGTTTTAAGGTCTATGGCTAGTATAAACTGCAAAAGTAATGCTGTATTTCTTCTTTTTTTCTGCTAAATACATAATTTTTCAACTATTTATCTGATACCATGAGAAAACTTGAAATGCCAATACTTCTTGCTTAAGAGAGAAAAATAAAGCAAAGTTGAGTTTCTATCCCATCCCCCTGCCAGGATTTTGGGGGTCAACATTATCTTTATCCAGTGCAAGAAATGATCTTCCAGCCCTTCTGATCGGATTGCACTTTCAAGTCCTTGCCCTAATGTGTGCCCAGCTGGAGGCTCCAAGACCTCCCATGCCCTGACCCTACATGTAAGACCAAGGCTGGTGTACTGTGTTCATCTGGTCACCACTGTGCACGATGGGGCCCTGGAGAAACTGAGCCTCATGCTTTCTGTTACCATCATTGAAATGAGTAAGGGAAACCTGGGGTGATGTTAGCCATGAAGCAAGATTGTTAAATGCGACTTCTTCGTTAGACAAGCATTAAGAGAAGTGGAGGGCTGAGCTCAGAGCTATAACTGGATCGACCTTAGACACAGCTTGATGACAGTATCACAAAGCTGCTGCATGCCCCAGGCTGTGACCCTCTGCTTTGGAGGTGGACTTCCCCCTTTTCAGCCCCACACTCTTGATTCTAGAAGAGGGCAGAGGAATCCTGACTTTGGCCTGCTGCTCCAGGCCATTTGGAGAGAGCAGCACAGGGCATCATGAATGCAGCCTCCCAGCCAGGTTTGCAATATCCCACCTCCCGGCTCCAGGAAGGCATACAGACATGGAAGGAAGTCTTGGCCCAGTCTCATCCATTCCTAGGCAGTCAGACTCTCCACTAGAGTGAGCAGTGAAACCCTGTCTCAAGTCCTTCCTCTTCAGTGCATTGTTGCTCATCATGTCTGTCCACAAGTGTATATTTATCTGTGAACAAAAGATTCAATCATCCATTGACTTATCAAATATCTATTAAGCACTCTATATGTTACAGATATCAGGTCAGACTCTGGAAGAGCATTAATGAATGAGATATCTCCATACCTTTAAGATTTTTCTAGATCAAAAATTTGTATGTGGGCCCAGCGCAGTGGTTCAAGCCTGTAATCCCAGCACTTTGGAAGGCCGAAGCGAGTGGATTGCCTGAGCTCACGGGTTCGAGACCAGCCTGGGCAACTAGGTGAAATCTTGTCTCTACAATAAATAAATAAATAAAAATTAGCCAGGCGTGGTAGCACACGCCTGTAGTTCCCGCTACTTGAAAGGCTGAGGCGGAAGGATCGCCGGAGCCCAGCAGGTTGACGCTGGGTTGGCCGTGAGTGTGCCATTGCATTCCAGCCTGGGCGACAGAGTGAGATTTCAACTCAAAAAAAAAAAAACATTTTTGTGTGTGTGTGTTTTAATGGTTTTTGTCTTGTTTGGTTTGGTTTGAAGTCTTTGTCTCAGTGCCCAGTGAGATGCTCTTTGGCTTGTAGTCTTTCTAGGCCAGGAATTTTGTGTGTTTACTTGCTTCTTTAGTTCTTTGTTTCAGTGCCTGGGAGGGAGGGTAGCTGATCCTTAGTGGTTATGTAGTATGTCTCTGTTATTGCTAATGAAAGTGATGGGGGCCACCCACATGGAGCGATGAACCCAGGCCAAATCACACCTTATGCGATTGATTTTCTGCCCTCTTCACTTCTATGAGAAGGTAACACCTAACTGAAACGAGCAATAAGAAAACCTTAGAAAAGAAACCGAAGGAAGTGATCCAAAGGACAGCTTTCAACCTGAGGTGCAGGTGATGGAGCATGGGGTGTGAGGGCAGGCCAGGAAAAGACCAGCAGGCACAATGTCCTTAGCGTGCTAGTTTTTCTTGTTATGTGAAAGTCAAATCCTTTTCACAGTTTTTGATTCAGACCTTTCACTTTCCTTTCCTCATTCCCCTCACCCCAAAGTAGTTCTAGCTGTCTGACTTAAAAACACCACACTAGAGTACCCCAGAAGCCACCAGCCTGGAATTGAGCATCCCTCTTACTTATTACCAGGCTCTAAGATCAACTCGAGAGAGGACCTATGAACCAAAAAAGAAAAAAAAAGCCAGCAGACCCCATCCTCTCTCTGACATCGACAGCAACCCTACCACCCAGGCCAATCTTTGTCCTCCTGTTACCAAGCCAGGGCTTCTGGCAGAAAGCCAGAGCTGAGGATTAAAACAGTACCATGGAATCCTGTACCTCCAACTGCAGAAAGCCAAAGATAAGTGGCAGAACAGGACTGGGGTGGAGGGGTGGGCGGGCAAGGAGACACAGCGGTCCCCTTCGTAGCTGAATATCCTTGAGTTCTCTTCTAACTTTTCTGTCTTATGTCATGGTTCCCCACCCCCACTCCCACCTCACAGGGGATTTAGTGAGGATCTAGGAAATAATAAATGCGAAAAGTGTTTCCAAACATTCCTGCCTTAATTTTTTTGTCTGTAAAATGGGTATAGTAACAATATCCACCTCACTGGGTTATTGCAAAGATTAAATACACATAAAGCATTTAGAATAGTGGCAAAGATAGAGTACAACGCACTTATATAACATTTATGTAAGTCTTTGCCATTGTATCAGTTGGGTCTGGGAAGGGCATAAATGGCTCAATGAAGAGTTTAATGGAAGAGTACTTTGAAGGTGATACTATTTACACAGGTGATGGCAGGTTTCAGGAATCAATGAGGCATGGTGAAATGACCAAGGACTAGCCATAGCCTGAGGCTGGAGCGGTGCAAGAGGTGAGACAGGGATTCGGGGGATGAACACACCAAACTTTCTTTCCTCTCACCCTCTAAACTTTTCTCTAGGCCTCCACTGCCAAAAGCTGCTGGAAGCAGAGGAACAGCGAGTCAGGTGAAGCAACCTATGGGCTCAGGCTTTGGGTGCACAGAACTTGGGTCTGATGGAGGAGACAAACCAAGATAACCAGCACAGTTCTTGGTAGTGAATTTGGTATTAGTATTAATATTAGTATTAACCAGCACAAATTAATATTATTGTTATTTCATGGGGGTATCTCTAATAACAGGACCTGTTTCTTTTGTTGTAGATCAGAGTTTTATTCTTAAATGGTTTCATGTATTTTTTTTAAATGGGGTCTGACTTTCCGTTGGAAGGATTTGTTGACGTGGCTTTTTCCATTTGAGCAGCTGTTGCTGTCCATGAGCTAAAGAGTAACCAGGATCCGAAGTGATTGGAGCCTCGTCCTATTTGGAATCCACTGCTCAGAGCCCATCTCCCATCCTCAGGAACCTCAATTTCCTACTATAAAAAGGAAAAAAAAAAGACTTCTCTTACAGCAGAGTTGTAAGAAAGACTACCCTGCCAGAACTGTACAAATATGAAGAATTGGCAAATATAAAATTCTAGAATATTTCTTAATAATATGCACAAGTTCTGACTTAACAAGCATGGCATATTGTGGCTACCCTGTTGAAAAAAATCCGCTGATCATTTTTCACAACTTATTTATTCTGGGTGCCTATTTCCTTTCCAAGGAAGGAAAGGAGATAAAAGAACTTTAACATCTTTTTTCGTTACCGAGTGCTTTTTACATTATTCCTAAAATTCATTTCTACATGCAGGATATATTTAGGAGTCTGCCTTCTGATTTAAAATATATATATATCTAAATAATTTCCTATAGACTTTTTAAGCATTTTGTTCATCTAAATGTGTATATTTCTGCTCTAATTGAAATTCCTAAATAGTCACTTTCTGAACTGTCAAAATTGTAAAGCTGTTGATGGGTGCAGCTCTGGGGTTTCCATGGCAACTACTTTCATTGCCTAGGAGATGCTGGTCTGCTGATACTATCACTGAACTGGCTCAAATCTCAAAAACTTGGCTGTGCCCAAAAATGTGCAAGCATGTCCTGGAAGTTTAACGGGCTTTTATTTTTAATGGCTGACATCAAGCTTGGCCCCATAAGGGCTTGGGAAGAGGTAGCTCTGTTCTGAGGTTATTCATTGTGTAGAGAATGGGAGATTTGACAAGCATGCTAATACTACCAGATAGATCCTATTTGGACGGTAACTTCTGCGAATAGCTCCCAAATAACATTACCATCATTCATTACTGCTGGGATGGAAGATGAGTTAGGGTGACAGAGTCTTCGTTCACCCATGAGATAACAAGATGCTTATGAGTATAAGTCAAAACTGGAGGAGAGACTATCTCGCAACTCTGCTATTTTTTGTTTCTTTTCTTTCTTTCTCTCTTTCTTTCTTTTTTCTCTGTCCTTCTTTCTCTGTCTGAAACGAAAAGGATGCTGGAAGCTGTAAACATCATGGTTTGTTACACACTTTCAACGTCTGTTGAAATATGGTGCATCATTCCTAAACTACCTCCTGTTAAACTGTTAGTGGGAAAGTTACATTAAAAATAAATCATTTCATGATAAGCAGTTTTATTGGTGCGTGGTCAAAAATTACCCAGGGAGAGGGAAATCGTTTAGTTCACCCTTTTTTTTTTCCTATCTAAGGAACTCAAGTTTCTTCTAATTACATCCGGAGGATCATTTAAACAGGGTGGTCCATTTTAAAGCAGTCACATTTAAATCTACTTTGCATTAAATGAACTTGCTTTTAGATGAGTTTGGCTGGCTCAAGAATACATCACAAAATGCAAATCTGATGATAAAAAAAGCTTTGGCTACATCGTAGAAATGGGGAACATTCAAAAAATGATGTTAGCGCTGACTGCTAAGTGAAATGGCATTCCTTGAACACTCCTCATATTTTAAACATTTAAATGTATGCTACTAAATCAAATATGTCCATTTAATATGTGGCAATTTGTAAGTTATACAAAATAAGACGATGAGGTGCAAGTTTTTCCTCACAACTTAACAGTGGTGAAAATACAAGGGTGGATAGGGCTGTGAGAAGTCAAAATTATGAGGAAATGGCTCTGCAGCCTTATCCGAGGAGTGTTTTAAAGTAACTAGCAGGCAGAATGTGAACTGCTGTGTGCCAGTTATCCCACATCTCCTTGGGACCTGAAGCTGTTGAGTTCAGCTGAAGCTGTTGCCTTTTTAGGCTTGGCTCTTAGAAGAAGACAGAAGTCACGTAAAGGGTAGAATATTAGCTATGACTAAACATAACATAATGGGCTTTTAAAACCAACATTTCAGACTTTATACATGCAGAAAAGGATTATTTCTTTTAAAGTACTAGCTTTGTTGATAGTCAACATAATTATTGCAATGTTGCTGTCATTGTTCTTTTTTTTATGCCAATGTCTTTTTTTTTAATTGCCTTAAAAGAATATAACATGTCTGTGGCACATTATTTCTAATTACTTACTAAAACCTATTCCTTCTTCTTTTGTCTTAAGTGGAAACCGCAGTATGTGGCTTCTGTAATAACAAAATGGCAGCAGGGCACATGGCTACTCAGCTGGTGACTACCAGTTATGGCCATGTGAAGAAGTTTCCTCAATGGAAAATGGAATTGTTGCAAGTCATTTCCAGATCATGGTGTAAAATATTGCACATGAGCTCCTCCGTGACCTTGCTCATCCCCCAGGAACCATAGGAACCCAGCATTGACCTAAGAGATAGCATAATGGAAGGAACCTGGGTCCCTGAATGACTGCATGGAGTAGTTCTGCCCTGCTGACCCGATTATCTCTTTTTAAACTTGTTAAGAAGATGTAAGTTTATTTTTTTCAGTAAATACAACTCCATTGTTGGTTATTTGGATATAGAGTTCTAAAAAATGAGAACACAAATCTATTTGGAAAACTGTGTCCTTGTGTCAGTGTTTGGAGAAGCTTCATTAATTTATAGTTTGTATTAAGTTCACAAAGTAAGTGAATCAGGACACAGAAAAGTGCCTAGAAGGGAGTGACAGGAAGATAGAGGAAAGAAACATTGAAGAAAGCACAATCAAAATTAATCAGGTCCAATCTCGTAATTTTTAAAATACAGGATATATGTTCCTCTAATTTTTTTTTTTAATATTGAGTTTCCCTTCAACACTCTTCTGTGTATAACAGAATTCTATGTAACTGAGGTGGTTCTGGGAGGGACATTTTGTGAGGTTTTGTTGCCAAAATTCTAAACTCCCAGAAGAATCTCAATGTGTTCATGTTTCAGTTATCTGCTGCTGTACAGCAAACTGTCCTAAACTTAATGGATTAAAACTACTATTTATGGCTTATCACAATGCTGTAAGTTAAACGAGATCAGCCAGGATGCTCTTCTGCTCCACGTGGTCATTGATGTAGCCACATTCAGCGGGAAGCCTGGCAGAGGTCAGAATATTCAAGATCCCCCCAGGCTCTTTCTTGATACAGACTCTCATCATGCAGACATCTAACCTAAGCCTCCTAAAAGCATGACAGCTGACATTCCAAGAGAGGAAAAGTGGAAGCTACTAATCCTTTTAAGGCCTGGGCTTAGAAGTTTTGGAATGTCACTTGTTTGTCAAAGCAAGTCACATTCAAGGGAGGGGTAAGAGATCCACCTTTGAGATGGGGGCAGCTTGCACCTCCAAA
This sequence comes from Tarsius wallacei, assembly GCA_963574415.1. Lineage (NCBI taxonomy): Eukaryota > Metazoa > Chordata > Mammalia > Primates > Tarsiidae > Tarsius > Tarsius wallacei. The sequence continues at coordinate 51,850 of CAUYQG010013768.1, read as the reverse complement.
GGGGAAAGGTGTTGTTGTTGGCTCTCGTTGGAACCTACCTATTCTAGACCCCTCTGATACAATAAAGAAAATAACAGGACTTTATCCCAGTTCCTAGCACAGAGCGTCAAAACCCCTTGGAATTTCCTGAGTGACAAGAGTGTCTTTTGTTATTCAAAACAAACCCCTTTCTACTATACCTGAGTTTATGATAATAAGGTGACTCCTTACAAGGCCCCCAGATAACTTCAGGATGGGGGCTGGTCCCCAGAAAAACTACTCATATAATTAGAGGGTTGGAATTTCAGCTTCACCTCCTGACCTCTGAGAGAAAAGAGGAACTAGAGGTTGATCTGAATCACCAAGGACCAGTTTTAAATCAATCATGCCTACATAATGAAACTTTGATAAAACTCTGAAGCAAGACAGCTGAGAGAAGTTCCTGGTCTATGAACACATCCATGTGCTGGGAGGGACACACCTGAACTCCTTAAGAATCACGGATGCATGGAAGCTCTGCACTACACCTCTGCCCCCCAATTCCTCGCCCAGTGTGCCTCTTCATTTGGCTGTTCATTTGTATCCTTTACAAGAAAACGGCAACAGTCAGCGTAGTGCTTTCCTGAGTTCCATAAGTCATTCTAGTGAATTCTTGAGCCAGAAAGAGTTGTGGGAACCCTCTAATTTGTTGCCAAGTCAGACACAAGTGGAGGTGGCTTAGGGACTTTTCTTGTGGGTGGCATCTGCAGTAAAGGCAGAATTATTAGGGACCTTCCCTTTAACTTGTGGGACCTGGTGCTAAATTTGGGTAGTTAGTGTCAAACTGAATTGAACTGAACTGTAGGTCATCTAGTTGGTGTTAGAGAATTGCTGTTGGAATGCAACCACCTAATAAACTCACCTTGTAGCTGAAACAAAGGTCTCAAGATGCAGAAGACTTGGATTAAATTACTCACACTGGTGCTGTCCATGTGACTCTCACAAATATTTGGTTTTCTCATCAGTTAATGTTGCAAAAAGAATAATACCTATATTCAGGCCTAATAAGCCATTTAAATATATAGGAAAAACACTTTATAAGCTGAATTTAAAAAGCAAATATTAGCTACTATTATGACCTAGACTCTAGTGCATAATCAAAACTCTTATTTATAACCCAACAAGAACATTGTGGCCAGATTTTTACCTGTTTTCAAGTCAGGTGAGGGAAATAATAAATGTAGATTCCCAAAGCTAAGACATAAATTTGGTTCTTTGTGTCTTCTGTGTTCATGTCTGGGATTTTTTTCATCCAAGCTTTTTCCATTCAGTTTCAGGCAGAAACTCGACAATTTCTTCTCATGAATCATCTCTCCATGGCACCAGTCCACACCCGGCAGAAAAATTATGTGAGGCCATGGTCTTTGCTGGCCTGCTCTCAAAGAAAACATGCAAAACCGAGCTCCATGTGGTCTTTGAGTCATCCCTCAGATCCTGAATTCTCTCAGCCCTTGAACCTGAGTGGGGTTAGTGGGAATCCTAGCCGGGTGCCATGGAGAAGGCTGCTCTCAAGACCCAGAAGAGAGGGGTGGGATGGGCTCATGTGAGTAAATGCGGGGCATCTGCTTCCAGGATTTTGCAGCACCCATTCACAAAAGGTAAAACGGGCCTGCATCATTTTTAGCAACTCAAGGCTCCGGTTGACAGGATGCAGTCTTCCCAAGTCCATTGTGCCCCAGTTCAAAAACAGCCAAGATTTTACGAAAAAGAAAACAAAAGAACAAGAATTGTGGACAGATTCTGTGCCCAGGACAATAGGGATTAGAAAATATCAAACAACTTAATTTTAATGTACACTGAGTACTTTCTTTTCACCAGCACAGAGGATTCATGATGTATAGTCTCTGGCTTCAAATGCTCTGTGTACACACACACACATATCATATACAATGAGTCTATCATGCATTCGATGATTATTATCAAGCTTCTCTAAAAGAAAACCCCAGAACAGTTTCCCAAAACTCCATGCACAGATTTCTCCTCATGGGTCCTGAGACTTCAGGTGCTGGACCTAACTAGCCCAAACTCATCAAGTCAGACATGGCATGTAGAGAAAACCATTTCTCTCTCGTTAAATGACCTCGCCTCATCATAAAACCTTAAAAAGAAAGCTTCCAGATCATTTGTCTCCATCACGAAACTTATAAAAATGAGATGGAAAAAAAAAGTTAAATTATTTTGGCTCATAAGTTTCAGATGGAGTTGTATATTTCCCTAAAGGGTCAAAAATAGAACATTTATTAAACGGCAAGTTATTCAAAAACCGGCACAGGCCCCAGTTGTCTTTCAAAAGCTCTGATTTACTGCCTATTCCTCCCTTGAGAAAGGCCTTTTTAAAATGTTCATTTCCATTTTAAGAGACTCAGGGCTTTGATCTGTTGGGAGCATTCTTTTTCTTTCCCAGACTAGGACTGCCGTGGACTACTCAGGACCTGTGTTTTTCCACAGCCCTCCCTGTGCATGCACACAGCTTTGCCTGCATCTGCATTTACCCTGGTAAATTTTGAGGTCAGAACTGGTGAGTCCCTGTACCAGGTGACATAGAGCCACATTTGCTCTTCACACCTTAATAAAGATCCTGCTTCCCAGAGGTAAGAGAAAGGTGAGATGGGCTTGGGCATCCCCTCATCCTACAAGAGCTGCCAGGTCTCTTCTTAAAGTTGATTTTAAATGTCATAATAAATTGAATCTTGTTACTCCAGGAAAGTCAAATCACAGTCACAGTAATATTAGAATGTCTTCTTCAGAGCCAGGCACAGTGGCTCACACTTATAATACCAATTCTTTAGGAGGCCTAGGCAGGAGGATTGCTTGAGCCCAGAAGGTTGAGACCAGCCTAGGCAATGTAGTCAGAACTCAACTCTACAAAATCAAAAAATTAACCAGGCATGGTGGTACACACCTGTAGCCCCAGCTACTTGGGAAGATGAGGTAGAAAGATCACCTGAGCCCAGGAAGTCAGGGCTGTGGTAAGCCATGATTGTGTCACTGCACTCCAGACTGGGAGACAGAGGAGATCCTAACTGGAAAACAAAAACAAAAACAAAAACAAAAAACAGCAAGCCAAACTTCATGTTGTTAATATCAGTGTGTGGCTGGAGCCTGCTGGCCATGAGTTTTTCTATTCCAGGCAAGTTGAAAGATAAAGGATAAGGTGGATCACTGCCCGGCTTTGTTTTCAAATTACACCACTGGCCCCACTATGCCTCAGTGCAAATCCTCTCCTTGACAGACAGATTTCGGTACCCGCCAGAGTGTCCATCTTGGTGAGACCACCAAGGCTGAGTTTTATGTCCCACTCACCTTACACATGCAAGCACGGTTGTACTTCCCCTCCCAGTTTGATTACCCTGGCCACATCTGCCCCAAACACACACATACACACACACACACACACACACACACACACACACACATACACTAAAATCACTGGAGTAGCACCAGATGTTCCTTCCAGTGCTAAACAATGTACAGTATTATTGTGCCACCTCCTCCCTTCCTCCTCTCTTTCCTCTTCTTCTCCCTCTCCTATTCCCCTCTTCTCTCTTCTGCAATAACACAGTGAATGTTTATATAAGGTTAAATCCAGCAACCTGAAGATTCACCTCTGCTCAGGGCTGGCTGCGCTCAGAGACAGCTGCCACCCAGTTGTCACTTGGCGTTTTATCGCCGGGCTGTTCTGTTCAAGTCTATTCCATATGCTAAGCAATTGCTGATAGAAATAGGATTACAGAAAGAGCAGAGGCAGAATGAGCAATTGATAGAGTCAGGCCCGCCTGCCATGGGCTCTGGCTGCCGTTCGTCACAGGTAAATGACACGCACGGGCTTAAAAGAAAAACAACTCTCCCATTTTCTTGTGGCACATTTTTGTTTGTTTGTCAGATTACATGTTCAATCAATTGTGACAAGCCACTGCCCTATACAATGTATCGCACAATCCAGTGTAAACCCAAAGCTGGTGGGCAGAAAGGAAACCCATCCAAACCACGCTCTGAGGACCGTTACCCACTGCAGAGAGAAAAAGAGATCACAAGGTTTTTTCCAACTGACTTTCTAAGGCAAAGAGGGAAAGAAATTGTGTTCCCCAGGAGAAAGTGGTTAATTTTATTTTATTTTATTTTTGTAGCTGCAGGCTGTCTGTGGATAAGTGGGTATTACCATCCTGGTACATCTCTAATTAATAAGATCAATTGCTACTGTATTTTCTTTTACAAACTCATTTAGATATGTGAGGGCTACAATTATTTTGAGAATGATCTGTCTTTACGCTTATTCATCTTTTCTCTTCCTCAAGGAGCAAATAAAACTGTCAGTTTAAATGCCCTTTGAAGTCTGTTTTAGATCCTTGATTGAAAATTAAAAACAAAGCTCTCTAGCCTAATGCCATTTACAGGGTCAAAGTTCCTGTCCTCACGTTGTTGTGCGTGTGTGTGTGTGTATGTGTGTGTGTGCGTGTGTGTGTGTGTACATATGCACATGTGTGTATTGATTTCCATTTTTAAAAGGGTAACATGTTGGCTTTCAAATCCCACATTGTCCCCTTTGCTCAGGGAAAACCCCATCAGCATGAGGGGCTAATCCTTATAGTAAGGAAATACTGCATCTCCTTAGATCTACAAGAATTCAAAGTCTTGTAGATTATTTTAAAACTGAGAAATGCGGGGCAGTCATTGTGCTTATCTACTGTTATTCATTTCTGAGAAGAACCTCCTTCCAAATGGACATTCTGTAACTTTTGCTATAACCTCGAGAATGGTTAAGGCAGCTTCGCTCACCATCTTCCTATCTCCTGTGATCACAAAAATCCATCCCCATTCCTAAGGACCCAGATGCCATCTCACCAGGTTGGGTGAGTTTCCTTCTCGAGTCTGCATGCTGGGCTCCCACACCCTCACCAAAGCCACCAAGACCTGTCTGGTTGTTTGGTCCTTCATCGGGAAGCCTCCCTTGAATGCAAACAAATAAACTTGGTCATCCCTGCAGCCCCAGAGGGATGGTTCTAGACTCTCCATCCAGGGAGTGTAAACCCAACCCGTTTCAAGAGGAGATTTAAACCTTTCCTTGCAGAAGACAGAGGCTGGCACGAGGTTAACAAATCAAAGAAACGGCACGGCTGCCGTCTCTCCCGGGCCATACACTGCCTGCTTCTCCCGTCCCTGCCTTCTAGCTGATTTGTCTTAAAGGTTTTAACGTGATCCCTCTGTTGACAAATGAATGCTTTTCTGGAGAATGAGGTATTTCCAGAAGCTGGCAGACACTGACTGGAGTGCTGTGCTGTAAGTGCTCAGCCACTCTCTGGCTCCTTCAATTCGTTATTAGACCGGGAAAGACCTGGAGGTTTTGCGCGAGCATTACATTCAAGGTGATGATAAATGTAGTCTGGCCGGGGTGGTAACAAGGGAATTTCTAGCCAGGTCCTGTCTAGACCAAGGTTTGTTCTGGAGGGAAAACCACAAAAGGGGGCTGTAGTAGCCTGTTCCTCAGGAGACACCATCCTCAGGGAGAGCCAGGCACGTTTCCAGTCCGAACCTTCGTCCGGCCCCTGACTGGGGCCGCTATAAATAACATTAGCCTGCCTTTCAGCGAGCTCTGGGAAGCTTATAAACTGAACACGGTTTTGTTGTCTGTAGTTGTGCATTAAGCTCAGCACTGTCAAGTCTAATTATTCTCATTAAGGCCTGAAAGTTTTAGGGATTAATTAAGCAGAGAGCAAAAGCTTATGCAGAATAGCAATATTTTCCCCCCCGAAGGATTAGCCCGTCATTCTGATGGAGTTTTCCTTGAGCATTGCCCATTACTTTATAAGATAGCAAAGTGTGGAGCTCATATAATATGGATTAGAAATCGCCTACATTTCACATGTGCTATTCAGCCATGAAAATAAGTCCTGGCCCTTGTGCCCATAACCCAGAAGGCTCGCTAATGAGAACCAGGCAGTGGGGCTAATGAGAAATTCAATACGTGCCGTCTCTCCTTCCCATTTCCTTTCAATTTACTTTCCACAGGGCCTGATGTGTGTAGGAAAGGTCTGAGTAGATGCTAGTATTCTTCTCTTTGCTTGGTGGGCATCTTAGACATTATCTGATCCGAGCTTTTTTTGCTATAGATGTGGAAACAGGGATTCAGCAACCTGCTCAAAGGGACAGAGTGAGTGGCAGAAACTTTGGGAAGTGTAGACGATCACTGGGTATAGTAGAAAAGATTCTGTCTGCTTAGACTTTGGTCTGACCAAAAACTCTGCAGAAACAAGGAGGTCCCACAATGAAGAGAGAACGATGGTGAAGGCCTTATGCAAGCCCCAGGGTTTCTATCACCCTGTTTGCTAAAGGTTTCCTGGGGAAATGGAAGAGGGAGGTTGGAGCATCAGCCCCCTCCCCCCCAGATGTAAAAAGGAAAGTCAGACCTGGGTGGTCATCCCCGTCTTCTCCCGTTAGCTCCAGTTTTCAGAAAGGCCCATTTGGGGGGTAGGAGGATAGGGCAACTGTGCTTCTCATCTCCCCAACTGCACACAAAGGCGCCATCCTGTCTGACATATTGGAGTGGCGCATCCTGCCTCCCCTACTCCCAAATTCATGCCTGCCTTAGCTCTCTAGATCGGATCCCTGATGCCTGCCCAGAACAGGGCTAGGGCGGTGCCAGGGTCCTCAGGGCGTGTCTGTGCTGAGTGGTGGCCTCTGCCACCTCCATCCAGACCCTCCTAGACCCTCAGGCTCCCTCTGCCTGAGTCACCTTCACCCCAGCATTCTTCCTCCAGGCACACCCAAAGGACGGCCTGGCATCCTGTAGGTGGCAGAAGAAAGCACCGTCCTCTGACACCAGCTGCAATAGGCAGGGAGGAATGGGGTGGGGGGTCACACCGGGTCAGGGACCTCAGTGTACTCCTCTTTCTTGGCTCTGAGGAACTTGTTTAGGCTCCTCAAAGAAGGCCTTGGGCAAAGTACAGGTTGCAGAGGCAGCATTCACGGGGCAGATCCGCACCCAAAGAGGGCTGGTGAGTGAGACCAGGCAGGACACCCAAAGTGAGGGCAGCAACTACCCGATGGTATCAGCAAAGGGGGCCAAAGGCACAGTGGCCATCACCGCGATGGTCAGGCTGCACACCATTTCCCGAATGTGACATGTCCTTCTGGCCCCTCAATCTTTGCTTATAAAGAGAATCATTCCCACTACAATTCTCTAGAACATTTTGTCAATTTTTGTTCCTAAATACTGTACTTCTTGAGCCTCTGTCTCTCTAGGAACTGTGAGTCCCAGTAGGCCTCCTTGTCTTCATTTATCTTTACTTCCCCATGGCCCCTGTTATGGACCGAATGTTTGTGTCCTCCTAGAATTCATACATGAAAACACTCATTCCCAGTGTGATGGTATGAGGAGGCACCTTTGGGGTTGACTGGGGTTAGATGAGGTCATAAGGGTGGGCCTCACGATGGGGATAGTGTCATTCTCCAAAGAAGATGAGACACTAGATCCCTTACTTCCTCTCTGCCTGCCATCGCCAAGAACAGCCCACGAGAGGACATAATGGAAGAGAGCTCTCCCCAGAACCCGAACATGTTAGCACCCTGCTCTCAGGCTTCCCAGCCTCTAGAACTGAGAAATAAATGCTGTCTAAGCCTCTTAATCTGTGGTCATTCATGATAGCAACCCAAACGAAGACAGTGGGGAGCAGCGATTGTCGCATAATAGGTACTTAGCAAACTTGCTGAGATCTCTCCCTTGCCACTAAACAGTGACCCAACCATCAGTCGGTGAATACATTTTCAGCGTTTGCTCTGGTAAAGATTATATGCTGAGCAGTGTGAAAAAAATAACTTCTTTGCAGAACCAAACCAAAGGTCCAAGATGCTTAACAATATTCATTTTTCTCAAATGGGTATGTGTTGTTATACATGCAAGCCTAATTAATCATGTTTCCAGGGTACACATTGAGTAACCCGAGAGAAGACATCAATTACCTAAATTCATGGTTCTCATAACTTAAAGTATTCATAGCTCAAGGTGTAGGTTTAAAATCAGAACCCTTAAGGGTGAAGGATGGGGAGATGGGAGGGATGTTCTTTTTAAAACAACAGAATTGTAAAGAAACTTAAGGGTAAGGGACACAGCAATTTGTATCTGTTAACGGGTTACTTGTGCATCTGTTTAATGTTGCAAGCATGTAAAGTAAAAGAAATATTTTATAAGTCATACAACAAATTGACAGACTTTTTGTTATTTCTAAATCTACTAGCAGAGGCTGTTGACTTTGCATTTCTGTCCAAGCGCTCACAAAGGCACAGTCAGGCAGGAGTAAGGGACGGTACACAGAATTAAAGGATGTAATACACACTGATGAGGATAAGTAATATTATTTTCCCTGTTGCTTGTTAATTACAGTAACTCAGATGCTGGAAACTTAAATATGTCTTCCTGTCTTTTTCTTCTTCTTCTTCAATTAGTTCTGTTCAATGGACACCCTGGTGGACAAGTGTTAAGATGTACTCAGGAGCAAATGGCACTGTAGGATTTCTGGACTAAGCAAAGATGATGCTTGTGACCACTTTAAACTTCTAACATGTGTGGAATATCATATACACTTTACCAACAAATACACCTTTTTTCCTCTTTTGAGCTGCGCTTTGCCCATCCATTCTTGACCACATGCCCATAAGGCCACCGTTGCTAGGGAACTAGGATGTGACAAAGGGCTCTACAGCTCAGAGATCAGAGGGACCAGAAAACTGCGAGTGGCGGCCAGTGGGAACCCGGGCAGCTAGACACAAGGGGCACTTGTCCCTCACTGGTGAAGCCTATCCCCTCCTTCCCCCTCCGTTTCCTCCTGCCCCCCTCCCCCAAACCCAACTGTCCATCAGGGGCTGGGTACCTGAGCATGAGTGGAACAGGAGAGGGTGCCCATCAAAGTGATTCAGCTAGCGGCTACTGCTCAGCTCCTCTTGTTAATGTCTAGGGAGGGGGCACATCTGATCTTTCCATGGTTTTTTAGAGAAGCCAGTTATCTGGATGTCATGTGAAGTCACTACATTCTTAAGCATTGATGACTAATTCAAGACTTTGAAAAACACTTTGCGAGCTGAATAAACACTGTATGGGCTTCCAGGCTGCAGCCTCTGGTTCAAGGGACACCCTAGCAGGTGTTCCTCATTCCTGCCCTACCGTCCTGAGGCCTACCACTGATTCAGTCAACAAGTATTGCTGGACATTGACTGTGTGCCAGGCACTGTTCTGTGCTGGGCATGTGGCAATTAAGACTCAGACAAAAATGCCAGTCCTCAATAGGACACATGCGCAGAGAAGAGATGGTCAATAAACAAAATGAGTAAGAACAATGTATCCTACATTAGGTAGGACACAGAGATATGCGGGAAAGAAAGCAGGAAGGACGGGTTGGGGTCCACTTGTGAAAGGAAAATTAGAGAGAGGTTCCGTGAGAAGGCAACAAAGACCTGAGAGAGGGAGCCACGTAGACAGCAGGGGAAGGACGTGCTAGAGAGAGAGGGAGCATCATGTGCAAAGGCCCTGAAGCATGCAGACTGACTAGTAGGAGAGGTGTGAGTGAGTGAGTGCAAGGAAGAGCAGCCGGGGCGGGGTGGGGGGGGCAGAGAGATGGGATTAGGCAGTCCACCCAGCAGTCCCTTCAAGACATGAGGCTATGGGGGGAGGGGGGATTTGAGCAGACTTGATTTTGTGCACATTCTCACAGGTCACCAGTGCTATGTTGTGAGTAGACTGCAGGGAGGCTATGGCGGTCATCACGGCAGAGGGGATGATGGCAGCTCTGACTAGGAGGACAGCACACAGGTGGAGAGAAATGGTCGCCTCTGTGGATAGGCCGTGCCCAGGAAATACCAGATATGGGTGCCTGACCTCCTAGATGCTCTCAGTCACCCAGCAAGAGTGAATTGCAGCATCATTTTAAAAAGATTTTCCATTTAAAAAAACCACACTGTTCACTTAGCTGCCTTCACACTCTTCCCTGCCTTGATAGTCTGGCTCCCTCCCTATTCATGGAGAGATCTGTTGACTCTCGCAGGCTGAGTTAAGTGAGATCACAAGACGCGTACAAGGGGAACAGACACATCTGAAAATAAGCACTGGCTCCTGCGCCCAGAACCCAACACAGACCAAAATAAGCCACATCTCCCAGTACTTCATCCTTTACGTATTTATGGAGTTCTGTTGTTGTTTAGCAAGGCGTAATTTTAGAGGCGACAACCTGTCGGGGGGAAAAAAGATGAGCAAGAAGAGAAGGGAGAGAAGAGGGGAGGGAGGGCGAAGAGGAGGAGGAGGACCCTTCGCCAGGAGCCCAGGACTCAGGAGCACGCCAGGCTCCTGCTATGACTCACAGGGGCCGTGTGCAAAGAGATTGGGAACTGCAGACTTGAGCCTTTCAGAGCCGCACCGTGTCTCCAATCAGTCACAGACTCGATATCTGCTACATGTGCTATGGCCACAATGTTTTCCATTAAAAGTCACTCATACTTCAGATATTACCAGGAGTGCTCAGGAAGAGGGTGGGAGGAAAGGCTTGGCCCACCTGGAAACAGTCCTGCTTGCCTTGAGACCAGAGTGACCGGCACATCACCCTGACAGGCGGCACCTTCTTTATCTCCCACCAACAGCAGAGGCTCAGGGTCCCCATTAAGAAGGTGGGTAACTTCTCTCCACTCCAGGAGTCCTTCCATGCTGTGGCCACCACTGGCACATCCTATGGGCCCCTGCTGTGGCCTGGCCTCTCTGGTAGCACCACGTTAGGGTCTCTTATTTGTTGAGACCAGATTTTCTTCTAGAGAGTTCTCTGCACTCTGGCCATATCCCCTCGGCACTCCTGTCTACATCTGGAGGCTGCTTACTGCAGACCCTGGCCTTCTGCTTTCTGTTTGGCTCAGGGAACCCTCAAACCCACATGCAGGGAAATCAGAGTTCCAGAAGGCCCCAGGAAGCATGACCCTATGACCAACGAGTAGGGAATTGTTGGCTGATGCCCAGCTTCCTCGGCCCTCAGTTGGGTGAACCCTGAGACACGTTCCAAAGTGTCTCCAGGAGCTCCCTGGTGAGATGAAGATCCAGTTTTCATCATGCCAAATGGCTTAACAAAGGCCCCTTGACCGGCTTTCCTCTCTTCCCCATTCCCCTCCATGCTGCCTGGCCTCGCTTCCTAAATAGAATACTAGCACCTGAAGTCTTGCCTTGGTGGCGACATTCAGAGGGATCTAACTAAGACACCCTCCAACTGATAACACGGCAAAAGTGGCTGGCTCAACCTCTGAAGTTGACGTCTCCAGGAGGGACGTCTGCCTGCCCAGCTCCCCCGACAGGACCGAAACCCCGCAGCAGGGTCCTTACAGCCCAGGCTGGGCTCCTAGAACAGCCCCTAGCACCACCCCACATCCACGTCCCTACTTACCCAGGGCGCATAAGGGGACAGACATCATTCCCTCCTCGCCCTCACCCCTCATCTCTCCTGCTAGAATCTCACCCTCTCCCTGTGCCAGGAGCCATGGTTATCCGCAGGATGGCCCCTGCGGCGTTCTGCAGTCCACGGCTGCCTGGTGGCTGTGGTTTCCCTATTAGTTGCTCCGTGCAGGCTGAGGGAGACATTCTCAGGCCTCAGCCCAGGTTCCCTGGCTTTGCCAGGCTCGCCACTGCTGGAGTGAGCGAGAGATCCCAAGGGTGAAGCTTCGTCAAGTCCCTCCGGGCCCAAGAGCATCTTTTTCAGCTGGTAAGTCCCTCACACAGCTGAAAGAGCTGTAAGCAAAGGTGGCCATAAGAAGGACCCTCTGAAGTAATAGGGTGTTCACCAGGGTGGGATCTTGAAGTCAGTCATCATTTGGATATTGAATAGCAATGTAGCCTTTTCATGAGAGGCATGGCTGGTAATGGCTGGGCTGATTGTCTACACTCAAAGGCTGTTCTGGTTGGTTCTTAGACTGGTGGCCACAAAGCACCTTTGATGCAACTCTGACATTGGTGAAGCTGTCCTCACAGGGTTAACAAGAATTCTGGACAGAAATGGAGTTCTAATTACGCATTAATCAGGCTGTACTTTGACCCAATTCCTTGTAACTAAACATCATGTTAGGTTAGATACTGACCATTTACACCTTCAATGTTCTTGTAAATAGGATTACTGACATTAGGTAGATATGATCTCCAATGTTAGAATCATAGGCTTTTATTTAAGAATTGCTTAAGCAGATCTTGAATTCCAGGAGAACAGCTGACACCAGCCGGTGTGAAGACCTCCACACAGAAACTAAATCAGCATGATAACAGAGTTTCTTCATCTCTCCATCCCATGACTTCACCTTGCACTCTCTGACCTGTCAACAATCCCCACACTTTGTCCCACTCCAAAATCCTTAAAATCCCTAGATCCAAACTCTTTGGGGAGACAGATTTGAGGTTGCCTCGCATCTCCTTGTCCAGCAATCCTACAATTAACCCTTTTTCTCTGCTGCAACCTGGGGTCTCAACGTATTGACTCGCCATGTGCTTCAGGCAACAAACCTACTATGGTTACACCCATGGATTTCAAAGCTCTGAAGATTACTAACCATCTGGCTGGCTAACTAGAGTGGAAGCCAAGACATCCAGAGGTTTCTGGAAACATCCTTGGGTATTTTTAGTGACCTATTCCTCACACTTTTTTCCTGACAGCTCCTAAAACCAACCTCTCCAAGCAAGGAGGCACTTGTGTTTCCACAACTGGTCCCTTCTTCACCTCCATCCCTGACACCACAAGGCCAACCTTAGCAAAGCTTCTTGCTCTAGCTCTGTGGTGGTCAGCCTTTCCCAGGACGACCGTGGTCCTGGACACCTCTACCTTTGTGCCTGATTCTAGTAGAAACTTGTCCACAGCAAAATAAGTTCCAGGAGAGCCAGGACACATCTTCAGTGCCTAGAACACTGTCTGCACTTCATAGGGGCTTCATAAAATTTGCCACACAGCCCAGGTATGGTGGCTCATGCCTGTAATTCCAGCACTTTGGGAGGCCAAGGAGGGAGGATTGCTTGAGCCCAGAGTTCAAGGCCAACCTAGGCAGTATAACAAGAGCACGTCTAAGAAATAAAAACAATTAGCCGGGCATGGAGGCACATGCCTGTAGTCCTAGCTAATTGGGGGGCTGAGGCAGAAGGATTGCCTGAGCTCAGGAGGTCAAGGCGGGGGTGAGCTGTGATCATGCCACCGCACTCCAGCCTGGGTGACAGAGTGAGACCACAACTGAAAAAGAAGCAAAGAAAAGAAAAGCTAAGAAGAAAGGAAATAAATTTCCACATAAATAAATGAATAAAATGACTCAACAAAGATCAAAGCAGTAGCACTGGCCAGCCCCCAAGGCATGTACTGCAGTGTGGACTCTCCCACTGCGCTCCTCCTTGTCTGACTGATTAAACATTTTACTTCTCAGTTTTCCCATCTGTAAAGTGGGACCCAACAGCAGCTGTGATTGAGTTTTCCAAAAGAAGGCCAAAACTGGCAGAATCAAGGAGGTTGAACTTGACTGACCCTCTTCTTTGGTTAAAGCTTGAGTGAGGCTCCTCTGAGTACTCTGCTGGACAAGGCCTAAACTTGGGCTTCCCTCTTCGTCCTTGTGGAATACCACTTGAGCAAAAGCTCTGCTAAATTATTTTAGCAAACCTCCCCTGTCCTTGGTTCTTGCTATCTCAATATCTTATCACCCTGGCCCGCCCTCAGCAGTAATCTGATCAAGGCAGTTTAGCTAGAAGCCCCTTGTCTTTGATGCTTTCCCTTAGTCACCTTTCATGTGCTGACCTGGTTATAAAACCCCATTTGTTCTTGATGGAGTCAGAGTAGATCCAAGTCTCCCCTACTGCAAGACCCTGTTGCTGTGGTCTTTACACCTATTGCCATGGTTCCCCTTGAATAAACTCTTCTGTATCATCTTTGGCAAACTGAACTGAGGAAATTCTAGAAGGCAAGAGAGGTGAGTTCAACCATTGAGGCAAGGGAGGCAGAAATGCAGATACAGAGGTGTGACAGGACTGGGAGGGAAGAAGACAGGATTGGGTGAGAGGCAAGATATAGGCTGGAGTCATGGATGGTTGCAGATTTGTCTGGCTTGAGACCAGGATGACACCATTAACTCAAACCAAGAACATACCAGGCATAAATAAAAACACATTTGTCCTTTAAGTACCACAGTCTCAGCAATGATCTAACTTAATTCCTGAATAACACCAAATCACAAATTTCTCAGTTATCTGTCTGAGAAATTTGAGACCTACAAATACATCTTTGCTAAACCAGGCTCTATAATATATACCTTGCTGATATATAACATCTCGAATACCTACCTTGTTTTCACCTTCCTTCTGGAAACATGCATGGCCTTTTAAAACACACATGTTTTTATGGAAGTGCTCAGAGGTCACAGCCATGTAGGGTGTATTGTCTTCTGCCAGCTGTCATGGGGCCCTTGTGGATCAGAAAAGCTTCTCTGGTCTGAAAGCAGTTCTTGGCATACTCAGAATGCATGCAGAGAGCAGTTGCCTTTCAAAGGCGCCATCAATTCCAGCTCATTGTTCTATCCCATTTTCTATTCAGAGGCGCAGCAGGAGGAATTTGGCAGTCCAGGAACTAAAACTGCACAGGTATCTAATCCTTTTTAGGGTGGGTCTCAGCCTAGCTCCTGTTTCTCTCCTTTTCTCCTCCCACTCTTTCAACTTTCTTCCCCTTTTCATTTCGGTTTCTGACTTCTTACCGCATGGGCGTGGCTTCATGGGAAAGCAGCTTGTTCTTTAGAAACAGGGCTATTCCCACAGGCGGTGGAGACATGGAATAGATTGGCAAGATCCAAGTCTCAGTCCAAATCCTGTGGATATGGGACCCCAGCTGTGGTGTGAAGGACGGACAGAGAGACAGGGAAGGATGGTAAGCCTAGATGATCCACTGGTCAAATCTGTAGCAAGCTCCTATCATGCCGAGCATTGAGGATGCAACAAAGAACAAGGGAGTGCCCTGTTCTCAAGGAGGGTGAAGTCCGGTGGGCCATGGTCCACCACAGTCACCTCCCTGAGAAGGAAGCCTTATCACTGCCATGTTAGAGATGAAGATGCTCAGGTGCAGAGCCTTAGGCCTTCCCAGCACCCAAGCCTCATTAGTGGCAAGCTTCCCCTGTCTACTGACCCTGCCTTCTCTACCCCAGCTGCCCTCTGGCTTAACAGAGGCACCAACACACCCATTCTGTATATTTCAATCCAGGATTTTGAATGATTCTTATAGCCTATTAAGTAGGAAAAGAAAAAAATTTTAAGAACCCCCAAATCCAGCTTATTAATGCCAGCTTCTACCTTCCCTTCAGGTTCAAGACTGAACTGAAAATTCGACTTGTCATCCAACACTTTTTGGGATAAAGATCACATAAGAGGGTGTGACTTTACCTCTGAAATGCCCTATTATGCAAAGGAAAAGGAGTTAGGCTCTTAAGTCAGCTCAATACATGTCAGATCCAAATGTTCTAGAAAATGCATAGAGTTGGTTGCTGGCCTCTCTTCTTGAGTGTCTGCTGGATGCTAATCACTGTGTTCCTTTCATCACACTGTGACCTAATGCCATACTCTAATCACAGGATTGGGTGTCTGGCCGTGTTGTTAATAGGCTGTCCTAAAGCCCTTGTTCCAAATTTGCCAGGCAAGGAGAGCAGCAGGAATTCCAGCTGCAGAGGGGATTGTCCTTCTTCCAGGCAGTGGAGGTTGGTTCCTTTGAAATTCAAAGGCATTTTTAAAAATTCCAGCCCGGCTTCTTCTGAGCAGGGAAGACGTGGAGGACAGGTCTGAGTCGGATCTTCCGGCAGCTCTGGTGAGCCGATCCAGCTTGGGCATAGCAACCTAGAGGAAACACTCCAAGGCACCCACTGCCCCCCGTGTGGCTTGTGTGGGAACACCAGCACATGCCACCCTGCCTTCGGCCTCCCCAGAGGATTGGTTGCTTTGCATCAAAGGCAGCATGCCGCCCACTGGCAGGCAGGAGGCAAAGCCACAAGTCGTGACAGGCTCTAAAGAAAGTGACGTCACCATAAGCCAGAGCAGAATCTTGCCAAGTGTGCAGCCTGGAAAAAGAACCCCAGATGCTGTGTCAGCTCAGCCACACCCAGTCACGGGGTTAACCGGAAAGGGAGTGGACACCTAGGGAGGCAAGGCAGCTGGGCCTCTCTGTAGGGCAGAGAACCAGTGTCAGGCTTCGAGTGGACCCTCAAGAAATGTTTGTCGAATGAACAGGCCTTGAGTGAAGTGAACTCAGGTTTGAATCCAGGTCCAAGACTCCTGACTCTGTGGCCTTGGGCCAAAATACTAAACCTCTCTGAACCTCACTTCCCGCAAAAGGAACAAGAACAACTAGTTCAGAGAGTCACAGTGAGGACAAAATGAGACAAAACATGTAAACATACACGCACACACGTGTGCTCCTAGCGCCAGTGCAGTGCCTGACACATAGTAGACGCTCAAAAAATATTATTCCTTTTGTCACAGCCTGCATCCTATTCACTTGTGGAAGCCATTCTAAACAGGGAACTCTGACAGAAAGACCTTCATTATAGGTTAAATGCACTAAGCACAAGTCTGAGTCCTACCCATTCATTTAGAAGCAGGAATACAAATCGTTCAGTCCACAGACTTCCCAGACGTGTGTGTCCTTCATTTCAAAGGTGTTGCTGTCCTCACAGGTTTCTGCAGCATTTATCTCTACAGTGCAGACCAGATCCTCTGGAGTAGACATGCCCAACCTGCAACCCACAGGTGGCCCAGGACAGATAGGAATGCGGCCCCACAAAATCTTTTAACATCATGTGTTTTCTAGCATTTATTTTCTTTGTGATTCCAGACGTAGTCCCATTATTGAAGCTTGCAATCATGCCTCATTCATGACATCGCTTTTCTGGCAGAACATGCATTTGTGAGCAGCTGTTTTCAATGATGAAACACATGTAGAGCAAAATTCGAACAAACATTACTGACAAGCACCTTGAGAACTCACAACAAATTGCAACCACTTCCATCGAACCAGACATTGGTAGATTAGTTTGAGAAAAACAAGGTCAAATTTCCCAAGTTTTATATTGCTCCCATTTTCCTAAACTTTGTAATAAAATATATAAAAAAAGAATTCTTGTTTTGTATACATACTAACTATATTATATAATTTATGTGAGGCCCAAGACAATTCCTCTTTACTCAGTGCCGTCCAATGAAGCCAAAAGGTTGGACACCCCTGGTCTAGCAACTTCGACACTTCCCACTCAGCAACCCCATCCTCATGCTCTGTCCTTCCTTTCTTGTGAACCACCCTGTGAGGGGCCCAGCAACCCCCTCACCCCCTTCTGCACAGGGTTTACCTCCCAGTCTCCCCTTCATTCTTGCCATCCCCATCCCCAACTCTCCCTTACGGACGACTCTCTTACCTGGTTGCTCTTCTCAGAGATATATATATAAAAGCACCACTAAACCCCAGTAAACCCTGTGCTTCTTCTTAATCTAGATACTGCTTCTGTGTAAGTGGGTTCTTAGGAAAGCTTGGCAAGGATAGGGAGGATAGGGAGGAAGAAGTTGCCCAGTTCTCCTCACAGAAAACATCTAGAAGAAGCAAGAGGCAGAGATCGTCTCCCCACCGCTCCTCCAGCCTAGAGCTCTTCAAGCTCCAAGCTCCAAAATGAGTTTTGCCTCTCCAAAGAAAAGGGGGTGAGGGGTGGGCAGGACACCTACCTTGGGAAGCCAAGGAAACAGGCCCTGCCTTCTCCACCCCAGGTACCTGACCTGAAACCCCGAGGGAGAGGGTGCTCTGTTTAAAGAAGAAGCATTTCCTCCACCTGTGGGAGGAGAAGTGGAAAACTCTGCTCAGGGTCAGGCGTCAGGCAATCTCTAGCTCCTGCCTGAGGAGACACATCAACTCACCATCATCCCCATAGGAGGGAACCAGGAAGCCGAGTGACTCTGAGGGTGCTGTAGTCCCAGCCTGTGAATATACCCCATGGGAAGCCTACCTCCCAATGTGAGATTGTGTCCTGTGACCTAGACCTAAAGTGGGAATGATCCCATCACTCAGATTTGGCACCAGTCTTGAATCTTGGTTCTGCCATTTCTGTTACAATAGATAGTGGTACTGCAGCACTGGGTCTCACTTTTGGGTGGATCAAAGGGTTTATTCTCCCCTGCTGACAGCCCAGGAAATGTAGGGACATAGTGGGTTGAATGATGGCTTGCAGGAAGGTGTGTCCATATCCTAAACCCCAGAACATATGAGTGCAACCTTATTCAAAAGAAGGATCTTTGCAGATGTAATTATGTTAAAGATCTTTAGATGAGATCATCCTGAATTGTCCAGGTTGGTCCTAAATCCAGTGACAAGTGTCCTTATAAGAGACACACACAAAAAGAGACACAAGCAGAAGAGAGGCCATGTGAAGACAGAAGCAGAGACTGGAATGAGGCAGTCACAAACCAAGGAGCGCCTGGAGCCACCAGAAGCTGGAAGAGGCAAGGAAGTATCTTCCTCTACAGCCTTTTGAGGGAGCATGGCCCTACCAGCACCTTGATTTTGGACTTCTAGACTCCAATACTGTGAGACAGTATATTGCTCTTATGTTAAGCCCCCAAGTTTGTAGTAGTTTCCCACAAGTTTCTAGAAACTCAACTAACACAGTTGGCTATATGGTACCAGCTACATCACTGCAGCTTTCACACTTGCCTCCGGACATCCTGGGCTTGAAATAAAGACACTGTACTGCTGTACTCTTACAGTACTGTACAGCTAAGTACACAAAAGCACAACCACTTGTAGAGGGTGCACGCATGTGACAATGCACACCAGACACGTGAATTAACTTGCGTGATTGGACAGGCGGATGCACATTCACATCTTTGAAAGTTTGCAACTTTTGACGGCTCGTATGTAGGGGACTCATTAGACTCAAAAAAGAATGTCCTCCTTCTCTGTCCCGCTGTTGCCTCTCCCAGTTGGATGACAAGCCCTTGTCCTATCTGACCCCAGTGATTCAATGGTAGCATCAGCAGGGCTACTGGGAAGCCCGTGTAGTGTGTGTTGTGCATGGCTCCCAACCCAGGGCAGAGTGGGGGCTGATTCCAGTCAAACTCGGTTCCCCAAAGAGTTCACTTGGGCCTGGGCAATGACAGCCCAAAGGGAAAGGGCATTTTTTTTTTTGTCAGCTTGCCCACTCTAAAGAGGATGTCTTTTAAAGTCATAAAAAAGATACTGTTGGAGTGATGAAACAGTTTTGGAAATAGATTGTGGTAATGGTTGTACAACATGGTGAATATCATTAATGTCATGGAACTGTACACTTGAATTTGCTAAAATGGTAAAATTTGGGTTATGTATATTTCACTACAATTATAAAAAGATTGATAAGGCAATATACTCCAAACCATTGAATTGTACTCCTTAAGCGGGTAGACTGCATGATATGTTAATTATATCTCAATGAAGTTTTTAAAAATGCAAATAAATTTTTAAAAACACAGTTTGGGCTGGGTGTGTGATTCACACGTGTAACCCTAATACTTTGGGAGGCCAAGATGGGAGGACTGCTTGAGACCAGCCTAGGCAACATAGCAAGACCCATAGCTACAAAACATTTTTTAAAAAATTAGCCAGGTTCTCACCCTTAGTCCCAGCTACTCGGGAGGCTAAAGTGAGAAGATCACTTGATCCCAGGAGTTTGAGGCTGTAGTGAGCCATGATTGTGCCACTGCACTCCAGCCTGGGTGACAGAATGAGACTCTGTCTCTTAAAAGCATTTTTTTTTTGCAATAATGAAAAAAGAAGTAAGACTCCTTGAGTTGTGCCTGTGCTAACAGAGGCTCACGATTCCAGGCTTGCTCTGTCTTTAGCTGGCAATTGTCTCCTGGTCACTTCCTGGAGCTCAGCTCTTGGCGATTGATAGATGCTTGGCCGCATACAGAAGCCTTGGTGTTAGAACACTGGTGCTCTGGCCACGTGGCTCATGGGTCGGGCTGCCCATCTCTCAGACTCTGTGTCCTAAAACTCCGTGTGCAGGCTCTTTCTATTTATTTCCAGCCCTAATTAGCACATTCGGCATTTTCCAAACCAACCCTTCTATTTTTGGCGTTCCATTCAGCCTTTCGCTTTGCACTGCATCATACCTTTAATGTTTTGAGAGCTGTGAGCAGGGTCACGGAATGTTTTGATGGAAGGAATCATTACATAGCAACAATTTGCAATACACTCTATATTTGTACCCAAGAAATACAGGTAGATACAAAAACAGAAACAACTCATCAACTTACACTCTTGCACTACATGGGGAGGGATAATCTAGAATTCCTGACACACCCCATTGGCTGTAAAGCCATTATGAAAGAGGTTTGGAAATACCCACCTAGCCATGATGGGAGAACTAGGTTGGAAAAACATCTTATATATAAATGAGTATCTATTGTTTATAGGGAGAGGTCGTGTCCAGATGAGGGTGTCTCTTGTGATTATATTTAATACAGTGTAAACATTCTACAACCTGCCATTCTCTCAGCTAGATTTGTACTTTGTCCATATAAGATAATCAGCAAGAGTGGGGGAGAACACAGAAATCTAGGAGAAAGCTAAGGGCTAAAAATCGAGGAAGAAAATAATAACAGCATCAAAAACATAACATCCTGCCACACATAACAGATAACCTTTGGGAAGAGGATGTTAAGAGATTGAGAAAAAGAGAAGAGTCATGGTAAGAGCAGTTGTAAGCATGTTTTACCTGATTCTGATTTTTAGAAAGTCAGCAATTTGCATACTGCACCTGTATTAATCAGGTACTTGATTGAACAAAGGCTTCTCATTCCTTTACTCTATCAAACTGTCTAGGATGACACTGGGGGGATTGACTCTGACGTTCAAATAAGTAGCAGAGAGAAGAGTCTAAAGTTACCACTCAATGAAATAATTTGGCACTCTTATAAGGAAATCATTATATTTAACCAAAGGAAAACCTCGTTTTCACTGGAAACCCAGAAAAAATAAGCAAGACATTTCAAAGGCTACATGGGGAAGATTAGTCAAGTACATATCTGTCCCCAGAAAAGACAAGCTGAACAGTTAAATCAACCCTCAATTATACACAGTTGTCAGTGGATTGTGCAATATCTTTGCTTCTATTTGTGATTCTGAATGACTGTCTTTTAGCACTGTCAGTTGGCTGTGCAAAGGCCATTCTGAACTACTGAATACTCACTTGCCAGTGTCCTTTGTACTTAGAGGTGTTAATGTGACTTGGTTTTAGCCAGGGAGACATGAGGAAGTTTGCTGAGAGTGGAGGTTGGGGAATAAGAAGGCTTTTCTTTTGATGAAAGAGGTGAGAACATAGAGTTGTACTATCTGTTCTCCCTGTTTCTGCCCTATTCATGGTTATGATGTTTATGGCGCAGCAGCCATTTTGCAACCATGAGATGGCAAGGATAAAGGACAAAAAACCAACCACTAATGATGTCAGAGTGATCAGATAGAAACACCTGGCTCCCTGATGATCCAACTGAGCAGGTGAACCAACATCAACCTCTATCTATCTCCGGATTTCTTAAGCAGAAAAGCAAATGCCCATTGATTTAAGGTACTGTTGTTTGGGATATCTGTTACTTGCAGCCCAAAGTATTCCTAACCGACACACCATGTAGCAGGGGCCCCAGTGGGTATAAAACAAGACATAGAACCTTGATGTCTGAGTAATGGGTGTCACAAGTAGCCTGCAGGCTCCTGTTTGCACTTGGAGGAGATTAATGACAGGGACTTAAAGGCAAAGACAGAGATGGAGGGAACAGCATCGGGTTTGTTTCCTGGTCAGAACCCATGAATTAGGCCTTAGTCTATGGAGAGAGTGTACAGCATATACTGCAGAGAGGGACCTGCCCCCTGTGTCTATGAGGAACTCAGCTTGTATTGGGCCCAGTTATTATGAAGGAAATGCAGTATTATTTGATACCAGAGGGGTTTCTAGCTTTAGAATTTTCAAAAGATCGCACCCTGGGCAGAGGATGACCACTGGCGGGGCTCAGGACATGCTATCCCCAAATATGGCATGTTGCCATTTGAGAAAACAGTAGAAGCAGGAAGTTCTCTCTCACCTTCCCCACTGTCCTTCTCCTCTGAAACATCATAAAACCTAGGAAGGATTTGCTGACCTTCCCCTGAAGCAGGTCATGAGACCCTCATATGAAAGGTGCCCTCCCTATACCTGAAGGGGAAAAAAAAATCCAAAAACCCAAACATTCTTATCTCTGAAGACACAAGGACACAGAGAAGAATATGAACAAGCAAACCTTGCTAAGTTCCTTCCAGCTTATCATTATTAAATCATACCCTCCTTTGTCCAATTACATTTCTCCATGACCTGTCACTCCTCATCAAAATAGCATAACAATACACAAGTTTATAACTGATGCAGATGCTTACACCTGTAATCCCAGTTTCTTGAGAGGCTGAGGCGGGAGGATTGTTTGAGGCCCGGAGTTTGAGACTAGCCTAGACAAAACAGCAAGACTCTATCTCTAAAAAATAAACAAACAGATAAATAAACAAATTGATTAATAAATTAACTTTAAAAAATACACAAATGTGACTGTTTCTTTGAGTCTTTATTACCTTATGAAGGCTTCCATGTCACATAAAGCTTATATCAAACAATTTTATGTGCTTTTCTCTTGGTCATCTGTCTTTTGTCACAGAGGTCTCAGCCATGAGCTTAAGATGGGAAGGAAAAATATTTCTTCTTCTTTACACAACAATGTGACACAACCCTGGCCCTTCAGAGCCCTGGACATCAGCAAGATGGCAGTAAGATGAGTGAGAGAGGGCTACTTAGCAAACACCAGGGATAGAGTTGCTGCGTCACATGGCATGTGTAGTGTGTAGGTTCAGCTTTTAGTAGACATTGCCGTATAGTTTTTTAAGGTGTCGTGCCAATTTACACTGTATAACACTACAGTATATAATCAGAAAAGGGGAGTTTCAAATGTATCCCACATCTTCATCAACACTTAGTGCTGTCCGTTTTTTAAATTTTAGCCATTCTGGTGAATATATAGTGATGGTGTCACATTATGGCTTAAATTTGCATTTCCCTGAAGACTAATGAGAATTAACACTTTACATATGCAAATTAGCCATTTGGATATCTTCTTTTAGAGGAGCTTGTTTACAGATTTTTGCCCATTTATCTACTGTGTTGTCTTTTTCTTAACAATTAGTAGAATTTCTTTATCTATTCTGAGTAGGAGAACTTTGTCAGATAGATATATTACCAATATCTTTTCCTTCTCTCTGGCTTGATTTCCAGGTTCTTTTTTCTTTCTAACTCTGTCACCCAGGCTGGAGTGTAGTGGCACACTCACAGCCACCCCAACGTCGACCTGCTGGGCTCCGGTGATCCTTCCACCCCAGCCTTCCAAGTAGCCAGAACTACAGGCATACACTACCATGCCCAGCTAATTTTTTTTTATTTACTGTAGAGACGAGGTCTTGCCAAGTTGCCTGGGCTGGTCGCGAACCCACGGACTCAGGCAATCCACTCACTTCGGCCTCCCAAAGTGCTGGGATTACAGGCTGAGCCACCAAGCCCAACCTCAGGTTCTTAATGTATACTTTTCATGAACAGACATTCTTATTTTTTATATAGCTAAATTTATTAATCACTTATTTTGTGGTTATTACCTTTTTTGGATTGTTCTGATTAAGAGACAATTTCTCACCTTAATGTCATGATGGTAGAGCCTTATTTTTCAACTAGAAGTTGAATTATTTCAGCTTTCTTATTTATAATTTTCTCGGAATTTTTTTGATATAGTGTAAAATAGGAATCAATGTTTGTTTGTTTTTTCATGAGTTTTTAAATGACTCAGACCATTAGGGAAAAGGCCACCTTTTAACCAATGTATCGCTGAGTTAACTTTGCCATAAATTAAGCTTTATATGAATTGGTCTGTTTTTAATACATTCTTCTGATATGTTGCTTGATATTTCTATTTTACATGAATATTTTGCTGTTTTACTTGCCATGCCTTTATAATCTCTCTTGATATCATAAGCCCTCTAATTTTATTTTTCTTATTCAAAGAGACTTAGCTATTATTCTTTGCATTTCCATATAATTTTATAATCAGACTGTCACTTACCTCAAAAAGAAAAAAAGCAAAACAAACAAGATATCCTGAATTCAGTTGGCCTCTTTATAATAGTGAATCTCTAATCCATGAAAATAGTTTATTCCTTCTTTATTGGATCTTCTGCAATTTCTTTATAATATTTTCTTGCAAATTTTTAATAAGATTTATTTTAGATATTGCTGTCTGGGGACACTATTATAAATGATACAGATTTTATTTTCCTTTTAATTGTTGTTAGTATACAGGAATATAATTTATTTTTGTTCATTGACATTGTATTCAGTGATCTTGATAAATGTGCTTAATGATTCTAATAGTTTTTCTGTAAGTTCTTTTGTCTCTCTCTAAATGCACAATCATGTCATCTACAAATACTGATGGCATTGCATCTTCCATTTGAGACTTCATAGCTTTTATTTCTTTTTTTTCTTGCTATAACTCTAGTACCACATAAAGTTATTCAGGACTCTTCTTGTTTCTAATCTCAAGGGATGGCTTTGTATTTAATCTTTAAGCATGACGATTGCAGTAGATTTTCTCGTGGATGCCTTTTATCAGATTAAAGAAATGCTTTCTATTTTAATTTTGATAAGAAAGTATTTTATCAGAAATGCATATTGAATTTTATCAATGCTTTCTCTACATATTTTGAGCATGGCCACATAGTTTTTCTCCTTCATTCTATTGATGTGATAAATTATGATTGCTGTCTCTTGATTATTAAACCAATCCTGTGTCACTGGATTCTATTTGCTCATATTTTGATAAATAATTTTAAGTTTACCTTCATGAAAGAAATCTGCCTGTAATTTTTTTGTCTGTAATTTTTTGCATTATTTTGAATTATAGCTGGCCTTATAAAATATGTTTTAAATTGTCTTCTGTTTTCCTATTTTCTGAAAGAATTATATAAAATCAGTGCGATTTATTTATTTATTTATTTTTTCACAGAAAAAGGCTTTTAATTTTTATTACAGAAAAAAAGCTTCATTTCTTTATTTTGCTTTCTGACTCTGTGCTTGTGCCTTCAACACTTTCACAACGATTTTCAGCTCCTTGATAAGAAAAGCATGCTTGATCCTGTCACGAACACATTTTGCACACATGGAACCACCATAGGCCCAACTGACATGTTTTTTTGTTTTGGACAACCTCATAAGAACTTTAGGTCTCACAGCACAAACCCCTCGAAGTCTTCCTGGGCACACACCACACGCAGACTTTGGTGCTTTCCCAACCTTCTTGGTATATAGGTAAACAATCCTATTACCAGGCGTTCGGGACAGCCTAGTTTTGTTAGAGGCTGTATTGTAGGAAAGCCTGCGACGGTATGTCAAACGCTGGACCATTCTGAGTGCCTTTACATGGCGTCCCCGGAAAAAGAAAAAGGAAGTCCTTACGAGTTCAAAAGTCAAATTTGCCCTGTGATTTATTTATTAAAGTTTGGAAAAATTCATTGGTGAAACCATTTGGACCTGGAGTTGACTTGAAGGAAAGGTTTTTAATAACAGATTCAATTTTAATAGATACTAAACTATTCAGAATTTCTATTTCTCATGATATTAATTTTGATGTGATATATTTTTTAAATTATCAAATATATTGACACAAAGTTGTTGATAATTTTATTTCATCTCATTTTTTAATGTAAAGGGAATCTGGAATAATTTCCTTTTTTCTTTTCTTTTCTTTTCTTTTTTGAGTCAGAGTCTCACTGTCACCCAGGCTGGAGTGCAGTCACACAATCACAGTTACTGCAGCTCGACCTTCTAGGCTCAAGTAATCCTTCCACTTCAGTCTTCCAAGCAGCTGGAACTACAGGTACCTGCTACCATGCCCAGCTAATTTTTTGATTAATTGTAAAGAAGAGGTCTCACCAAGTTGCTCAGGCTGGTCTTGAACCCCTGGGCTCAAGCAAATTGTCTCAGGTTCACCTCCCAAAGTGCTGGGACTAAGGCATGGGCCACCGCCCCTGGTCAATATTCCTTTTTCATTCCTAATGTGACAATTTGTATTCTCTCTTTCTCTCTCTCTCATACACACATAAATACATAGTCTTCCTAGGGGGCTATACGTTTTATTAGTCTCAAAATTTTTTTAAATTTTGTTGATTTTTCTCTATTATACATTTGCCATCTATTTCATTAAATCCATATTTTTATTATCTTAGGGTTTAATTGTGTTTTATTTTCCCAACTTCTTTTATGAATATTCACATTATTATTTTTCAGCTTTTTTTCTTTCCTAATGTATGCATTTGAGGATACATTCCTTTAAACACATATTTTAATAGGCTATATTTTATTGCTATTTCATTCATTTTTGTTGTTAATTTTTAGCTTGATTCAACTGAAGTCAAAGACTATGATTTCATTCTTTTGCAATTTGTTGAGACTCACTTTATGGCCCAATATATAACCATTTTTGGAAAATGTTTCATGTGCACTTGAAAAGAAGACATGTTCTGGCCAGGCACAGTGGCTCACACCTGTAATCCCATCCCTTTGGGAGGCCAATGCAGGAGGCTTGCTTGAACCCAGGAATATGAAACCAGCCTGGGCAACATAGTGAGATCTCATTTCTAGAAAAAAATAAATAAATTAGCAAAGCATGGTGGGCACACCTGTAGTCCCACCTCCTTGGGAGCCTGAGGAGTACAGATTGCCTGAGTCCAGGAGGTTGAAGCTATGGTGAGCTATGATCGTGACACTGCACCCCAGCCTGGGTGACAGTTTGACATCTCAACTCAGAAAAACAAAAAAAGAGAAGAAATAAGAGAAAAGAAAGGAAAAGAAAAGAAGGCATGTTCTACACTTGTTAGTCAAATCTTCTCTATATTGTGATAATTCAAATTGTCAGACCTGTTGTTCAGACATTCTATAAACTTACTGACTTTTTATTGCTTGCTTATCATTTATTTACACTGTTAAAATATCCCACTATAATTATGGAATTTTAATATCTATCTATCTATTTATTTATTTATTTGAGTTGGAGTCTCACTCTGTTGCCCAGACTGGAGTGCAGTGACATGCTTACAGCCACCACAGTCTCAATCTGCTGGGTTCAGGTGATCCTTCCACCTCAGTCTTCCAAGTAACTGGAACTACAGGCATGCACGCACCATCATGCCCAGCTAGTTTTTTTTATTTATTGTAGAGATGAGATCTCGTCAAATTGCCCAGGCTGGTCTTGAACCTCTGGGCTCAGGCAATCCTCTTGCCTCCACCTCCCAAAGTGCTGGGATTACTGGTGTGAGCTATTGCACCTGGCCAATTATGGAATGTTAAAGACATTTTAAAAATCATATTCTGACTTCCATTATTTCTTTGGAGAAGTTGGGTGTTAGTCTTAGAGTTGCTCCTTTGAAAGTAATATTTTTTTAAAAGATCTGGTTACACTTAAGATTTCCTCTGTGTTTAGTTTTCTTTTTTTTTAGCTTTTAGTTTTTTTATTTTAAAGATGTGGTGTACAATTCAGGGTTAGGTATACAAATCATCGTTATGCAGGTACACTTATTGATGAGGTATGTTCCCCCTTCCCCAGGCAGATTTGTGTTTCGTTTTCATCAGTGTTATATCAGATTGTGAGATATCTAGATGCATTTATCTTATATTTATCCTACTGGGGTTTACTAAGCTTCTAGGCTCTGTGGCTGGATATCATTTTTCTGTTTAGGGATATTCTTGGCTATTATCTCTTCAGATTTTGCTTCTGCTTCATTCTCTCTCTTCTCTCCTGGGATTCTAATGATAATCTGGGATTGTAATTCCATGCATGTCAGGCATTTCTCCCACACTCAGCAGGCTATAATCAGAAAAGGCCCAAGGGCTCCAACTACCCCAAGTGAACCCACCTAATGGCACGCTCAAGGCCATCATACTGGGCTGACTCCCTGGGAAGCTCTTCCATAAAGTGTCTATATGCTTCACCCAAGTCCAACCCTTTAAGCTTCTCCTTAAACACATCCTGAGATGATTCTTCATGCCAAAGACAATAACTATTTTGCTTTCTCTTGTGTGGACCCTACAACCTGCCTTTAAACTTTGGCCTAGAATGGCTCCCTGAGCTGCAGGGAGGATTCTGGGTCAAGACTTTGCCTTTGTCAGATTTGGGCTATCTAAGTAACATCCTACCAAGTAATATCATTCGTAGGGAGAGTAGAATAATGCAGCTCTGGAGTTTACTAACTCTACTTTCTTCTCCATAGGAGGAGGGTAAGGCAGGCATAATTATTTCTGGTCCATAGAGGAGTTTCATCTTGGTCTTTAAAGGAATTTAAAAAAAATCTTTGTCTTAACTACCCCCTTTCCCAAACAAAAGAAAAGAAGAAAAGTAAATCTCACAAACTTTGTATATAGTACCTTGTGTTCTGCTAACAACCCTATGAGATAGATTTATTATCAGCATTTAGAGTGGGGAAAGAACAGACTCAGATAACAGTGGCAATAAATGCAGTAGGCAAGGTTTGAACTCAGAATTGCCTTTCTTTTTTCAAGTCTGGGCTCTCCCTTTCCTTCCTACTCTCTACTTCTTCTTCCATAAGCACGTTCCATAGGCCTAATGAAAATCAGAAGACACAGGGGAAGCTTCCCACTGCTGCAAGCTTCCCCACATAGATCTGACTTGGCTTTTAAAAGGACGTCCATGGAGGGGAGCACAAAGTGTCTTGGTTGGCTTGATTACTGGGGAGTAATCAAGTTTTGACTCTTTCGCTGACATTTGTGACAGCTGTGTTGCTGCAGCTCTTCCTCTGTTCTCTCACCCTTTCCCTTCTCAGTGATTCAATAAGAGTTATGTGTCCATGTTCTTCAAGAGCTGTTCTTTTTCTCATGCAACAATGAACCTTTGGCGGGGGTGGGGGGGGTTGGGGGGGGATAGCTAAGACACGTGTTTAATAAAAATGAAGACACTTAAAAAAATAAAACAACAGGAGGAGCAAGGAGAAAGGGTCACAGATGTCCTTAAGTACTGAACTCTGGCCCAGTACTGTACTTGATTTTGGTCTATGCTCATGTGCATTTTGCTGGCTGCAAACACAGACAGAACCAAAGAAAGGCCTGAGCAGCTTTGACAGGGGTGGGCAAAGGAGGAGGTGTCCTCAGGTGGGAGGCAGAGGTGGGGGCTGTCTCTGGCAGAGCTTGTAGCTATTTCAGAGCATACTGATTGACACATGATTCTGGTCAGGCCGTCACCCGTGGGCGCATCACCCTGCCACTCAGCCTTAAGAGACACTCCGTGCTTATTCGTCCGGAAGGCCTGGCTTGGGCTGGCCTCTGCCTCATTGGGCAGGCCGCCCCAGCCATCAGTCATCATTATTCCAGAGGCCTGTCACACGGCCCGACACCCACCACAATTCCCAGGAATTTAAGAGACACAGAGCTGCTTCTCAGCATTCCCAGGATCCACGGAGGAGACCAGCACCTCCTGGCTCCTTCTTGGGGTTCTGCTCTGGCCAGCTGCCCACTGGAAACCCTGAGCCCCCTGGCAAAACAGAAAGGCTCCACAGGCTGGCCCCCAGCAGCTGGAAACGGGGATTCTGTTTTCCACTGCAGTTCCCTCCCAAGTCAGGTGTGAGGGTTGGGGCTGAAGGGTGAGGCTGGTAATCAGTTAGGCAACCCTGATTGCATCTTAATAACAAATGCAAAGCACCAAGAGCAGCATTTTGCAGTAATGGGAAAAATCAGCAGGTCCCTGGGGTTTGACAGGAAGTAAACACTCTCCAGGCTCAAATTTGGTGGAGGAAAAATCATTTGTGAGAGTACCCTGGCAATGCTTAGTGCTGCTGGGGGCTTTCGGTCCTCAGTGAGAAGAAAATGGAAGGAGAGACCAAGACAGGACTGAGGGAAGGAAGGCTAAAGCCAGAGCCAGGGCGACTTCCCCTTCTCCCTCCTCCTTCTTCCCTTCTCCCTCCTCCTTCCTTTCTCTTCCCTACCTCCCTGCCTCCCTGTCCACAATGTGACACTGTCATTCTCTCCCTGTCCCTTCTACCAAACGCCCACCAGAAACAAACAGAAAAGACCCCTACCAATAATATCTGGCCAAACAACTATGTTCAACTCAAAGTCTCTCTGGTTTGGGGGTGACCAGGTAGTGGCTCATTTTTCCTCACCAGCCTTTCTTACTATGCACACACCAAATCAGAGAGGAGCTGAGACCTTATCCATAAAATATCCCTGCCCTGCCAGATTCCTTTCTCTCATAACCTCCTTGGAACAGAAAGGCGCTGTTATCCCCATTAGAAGGTACAACGTTTTTCACAACGTCAATTTTTCTTCCTCTTTGAGAATGTTCCCGCACTGAACACACATATTTTTCTTACATATAATTTGATTTGGATGGTTTCTTGACCTGCATCCAAATCGAGCCATGGGTAATTATTACTGTCACTATTGTTATTAATACTGATATTTATCATAATCTCACAAATGCCGGGGACAGCCCTTAATCTTGCTGTTTTATTTGCTTGAAAGGAAAATGTAAGGCCCTGGCCTCCCTCCCATTCTATCCTTTTTACCAAACTCTTGCTATGTGAATAATTAGCCCAGTTTCCAGTGATCCTGAGTCAGCTATAACTCTCACTTACATTCAGAGGATAAAACCAAGGCCAGAAGGTGGAAATAACAAGAAGTAAGATCTATCTTATTAAGACGAGAAACACCTAATTGTTAGGGCTTCTAACCAGATGCCTTGTGAGGTAATGAGCTCTCTGTCACCAGAAATATTCAAGCAGAAGCCAAAAGATTATCCATCAAGTATGCTGTTTAGGAAAGGAATTAATTAGGGCAGTGACCTTCAAACTTTAGGTCTATCAGAATCATCTAGAAGACTTTTTCACAGATTTCTAGGTCCCATCCCCAGAGCTTCAAATTCAGTAAGCCTGAGGCAGGGCCCAAGAACCTGCATTTCTAACAAGCTCCTTGCTGCTGGCCTAAGGAGATAAGCATTTTGAAAACCACTAAACGAAGAAGAAGGCCAGGTTAAGTCATGTAAAACTTTTCTCCTAGACTAAGACTTTATGATGCCACAAAATAAGAGTTATTTAAGAAATGTCCAAGAGTGATTGGCTCAGGTTAGAGAAATAAGACCTGGTGGTTTTCTCATGAACTTCATATGGATGTTTAACAAGCAGACAACTTTAGTCTTTCCCTTTGAGCACTGTCCTATCTCCGTAGATTTATGCCACAAATGCTTCTAAGTCTGCTTTTCTTTGCCACTGCCTCATATAGTTGAGGAAAACCACGCTTATTCAGAAAGACAAATCCCTGGTTTTTACTCTCCCTCTAATAACTGTACACCTTCTGGCTTTACTGCCTTAAAACAAAAATAAAGCAGCAGAAAAGTTCTTTTCCCTGACATGTGATGGGCACCATGTGACACCACCACCTTATCCAGTGATCTCTGTTACTCTGTTTCATTTGGGAGCTGTGAAATCACCTGGAACAATGTTCTTTGTAAGCCCTGTATGAATCCCATGGCAGCTGTGAAGGAGAATAAGGAGAGAAGTGCAGTCCCAGTCATACCTTGTGAAACGTAACCTCAACTATGGGCTCCATGGCTGCAGAGCAGTCTCTGTGTGCATGATTTTATTTGATCCCCCAAACCATGTAGGATAGACAAAGCAGGACACATAAACTCCATCTTATTGACAAGAAAGTTTCCAAGTTGCCCAAAGGTCACAACAAACACTGTAGAAGAAAAAGTCAGATTTTCTGACTCTTGGAGTGATCTTTTTGTCTACCTCACCCAGCTGCTCTTGGAAACAAAGCCATAGGAAAAGAGATGGAATAGAGATAATAACCAGGGAAATGGGAACTTTGCAGCAGCCAGGTAAGGCCAGAGAACCTGGGTAGCCACCGCCCCCCAACCTCCTTCTCCCCAGTCTGTCTGACAAACTTCCTCACTCATCCATCTATCCATCTGCCCATCCGTCTCTATTCATCCAAACACCCTTCCATCTCATTTTAAAGATGAGCAGGCCTCAAGAGTTGAAATGCCTTGCCCAATATCACACAACTAATAACAGAGTCAACTAACCAGAACTCAAGTCTTCTGACTCTCAATACATACTATATACTAAGCTATTTCTCATGTGAATGGTAGCATGATACTTGGGTACATTTGCTGATATGCTTTTCCTCTGTATTCTGTTACCCTGTGCCCCCTCTCTTTATTCTACAAGTAGTTTGATATTTTATGCTTATTGCCTGAGTGAAGGAAGAAGATACAAGAGAAGAGACACCCTAGGATATGTGGGGCCCCATGCACATATTTTGCAGGAGGTGAAAACTATCTGTTTAAACAGTCTGAGTTGCCTCAAATCAGCATGTTGGTAGTACCAGCGTGTTGGTCCAAACTCATACGATTCTGAGAAAGAAACACCACTCCACCCAGTAGAAAGGATCCACATACAGGCCACCCTTCTAGAACCAGACCCCACTCTAGGGTTTCGAACAGTCCTATAGGTGCAAGGGCTCTGCCCCTCGGGTATCTGGCAGACACCCACAGTAAAGAGCCAGTGCTCCAAAGGGGAAACACAAGAATGGGCCTGTGTATGTTTCAAGCACAAGAGGGGGACGCAGAAAGGTCCAAAAAAGATACATCACAGTGCAGAGTCTCCTGAGGTGTGAGACCTGGGACAGGGGTCCTGTTTATTCAAGTCTAAGGGCAATACTGCACCAGATCACGGGATGGAGGGAAGTCAATACAATCATGAGGACTCAAGGCATAAAACATGTATGATTATATAAACAGAAAGTTTCCTCACCCTGGGACTAGATAAAGATTCCCTACATAGGGAAACAAGGGAAAGGATAGCTGGAGGGCAGGAAGGAAAGCTGAGATGCTCCTGGGTCCTGAGTCCTGAGTTCTGCTCAGTCAAGTAGGAAAGAGGAGAAGAAGGAAACACAAACCTGAAGTTGCAGAGAGGATTATCTTTCTGGGCCTGGGGAAAGCCACAAGGAGTAGAAAGCCCCATCCTTTCTTCTTCTGTTTTCAAGTGTCTGGGACGTGTGTCTAGAGGGTGAGCTCGAGGCAACCTCTCAGAAGTCCTCCCTCAAGGTGTGTTGGACCTGTGCTCCCAAGAGGGTGCAGGTGTGCAGGCATGAGAGGGAAGGGGTGTGTGTGTGTGGGGGGGAGAGAGACAAAGAGAGAGACAGAGACAGACACGCACACACACAGAGACAAAGAGATAGACACAGAGAGAGAGAGAGAGAGAGAGAGTGAGAGAGAGAGGGTGAGCGCACGAGCCAGCCCTAAGAGATAGGAACAAAGGACTCCCAACAGAGAGCTGGGTAAGGATGAAGGACCTCTCAGCCTCTCAGCAGAAGCCAGAATAGAGCCATGACAACACCCAGGATAGGTTGACCCTTGACCCTTGATTCCCTCCCCCCCGCCCCCACCTCCTGGGGTGCAGATGGAACCTTGAAGAAAGAAAAGAGATCCAGATTTAGCTAAGTTTTGATCACTTGGCTGAATGGGGGCTCAAAATAAAAATTAAATTGTTGCCGAAAACAAGAGAGAAGTTTAAAAATGTCTACACTTTTTGCCCATCTCAATTTTTGATTTAGCATCATACGTACTACAAGAAGCTCAAATGAAAAGTAACAACTAGCCGGGCTCGGTGGCTCAGCCTGTTATCCCGCGCCTTGGGAGGCTGAGGTGAGTGGATTGCCTGAGCCCGCGGGTTCGAGACCCGCCTGGGCAAGCGAGACCTCATCTCTACAATAAATAAAAAAATCAGCCGGGCGTGGTAGCGCACGCCTGTAGTTCCAGCTACTTGGAAGGCTGAGGCGGAAGGATCGCCGGAGCCCAGCAGGTTGAGGCTGCGGTGGCCGGGAGCGGCCACTGCACTCCAGTCTGGGCGACGGAGTGAGACCCAAACTAAAAAAAAAAAAAAAAAAAAAAAAAAGAGACTTACGAAAGACAGAGGTCTTTTTTCCCCCTCTCTTTTCTTTATGTCTCTGAACATTATATTCCTGGAATAATCCACTGAAGATGGTCTGAGGACAAGCTGATATGCTGAGGAGGTAGAGCAGAAAGATAGAAAGAACCAGCATCCTTGGAAATATCACTGAGCTGCTGAATTTACCAGCACTGAATCCATCCTCGTGACTTATCATGTATCAGTTTTCATTATTGTTTTAACCAATTAAGGCAAAGTTTTCTGTTTTTAGCAGCTGAAAGCATTCTAATAAACACAATGTGCTACAGTCATCATTTCAAATATTTTGGCATAAGCCATGTGTGTAGTATACTTACAGTCACTTGATAATCCTTAGAGCATGGCTTTAAATAATAGCAGAGGCAAAGAGCTACATATTTAGCATATAGTTAGTTAAAAACATTTATAAAACACTTTTGTTATGCCAGACTGTAGCTTCAGCTTTGAGAACCCGAAGCTAAGTAAAACATTGCCCTCTCCTGGGAGAAAAACATGATTGCTTCACATTGATTGATTGATTGATTTGGAGTCTCACTGTCACCCAGGCTGAAGGACAATGGCATGCTCACAGCCACCACAGCTTCCACCTGCTGGGCTCGGGCAATCCTTCCACTTCAGCCTTCCAAGTAGCTGCAACTACAGGTGTGGACCACCACACCCAGCTACTTTTTTGTTTTTTTTAATTATAGTGATGAGGTCTTGTCATGTTGCCCAGGCTGGTCTCAAACCTTTGGGCTCAGGCAATCCTCTTGCTTCTGCCTCCCAAACTGCTGGAATTATAGGCATGAGCCACTGTGCCCAGCCAATCATTTTTGTTTTTATCATGTTTCTAGAATTGAAAGATGAGCTTTGTCTGATATTCGTTTATGCAGTTTCTTTCTTTCTTTAAGAGATCATAAGGAAATTCTGCTATCTTAAAATTCTAGAAAGAGAACTAAAGACTTGTATGAAAGGCTCAAGGACAAATCCTTATTTACGAAATCTGCCCCCCATCCCGTGTGTGTGTGTGTGTGCGTATTTTCTGCAATTCTCCACTAGAATGCTATTTTTGAAAAGACTAAAGGAAGCATATTGTTTTGGGTTCATAGCTCATCCCACTAGAGAGGTAAGCTTGTATGTTAATGTCCTAATAAATTTTTTAGCACATATTTTATGAGAGAGGTAAAATATTATAATATTTTTGATGGCTAATCAATAAGGTGGGCATTTAGTTTTACTACTTTCTGGGTTATTAGGCTGTTGAGTGAAAGCAATAGAGCTAGTTAAAGGAGGTATCCATTTAATAAAAGGCATGTAGAATGCGAATTCGTCTTTAAGACATATGACATGTTCCTAGTTGCCCTGTCTGATTTCCTTAGCTTGACATTTAAAAAATTAAGTTTCAAAGTTCTTAGGCATCTTTCTCCTTCCTTTATTGATCTTCCTTTAAATCTGTCACTGATCAACATTTAAAGAGAACACATAAATCACACATATAAAGTTATAAGGTTAAAAGAGTAACATAATGAGTAATAAGATAAACCTGTGAGACCCTGATTAAAGAACTCTTTATCTGAGGGAGGAGCTTACTAGTGACCAGTGCAGTACTGTGAGCTCAGTCCAGGAATTCACCATAGCATCTTACCACCAGGCATGTTGCTATAGGAACTGAGTGTTTTATTGCTCCGAGAGTTCAAGGCCCCTTCCCATGCCTCTCACTCATGTCTCCCATGTAGAGGACTGTATTGGCACCTTCTGGTCAGCACACCAGCTGACCCATAAATATTTCAGAGGTCTTTCAGGGTTTTACCCTTCAATCCTGCTCCCAATCATGTCATACATGACTCATTGGAAGACTTGCCTTCCAGGCCGGTTCCTGGTTCTTCAGATTGAGGACTCATTGCAATTGTTATAGTAAAACTATGATCACATCCATAGCAGTGACAGATCTACCTCAGATTCTGCCCAACTATTTTGAGAGGTCATAGACCTCACAGTATACTATGTGTACATACAAGTCATTTGTGAAAAGTGCTCTGGGGGACAAAAGAAGTAGGAGATTGAGTTCTGCCTTCCAGTGGGTGTGCTGGATAGCTTCCGTGTATCATTTTGGATTTACTCCATTCTCTTCTGCAAACTACTGTCTGCTTTGGGAATGAGTTCCTGGGGTTTCTATTTTCTGGTTTGGGTCAGCCAATGGGCTGTTGTGGCAAGAAATTAAAGGGAAAAAGGAGGATGAGGCCTGGGTATTTACAACTATGGTGACTTCCCTGGGAGGCTACCTTGAACTGGCTAATATGGAAGGTCACAGCTCCTCTCAAGGAAGCCCACTATTTACAACCCCTTCTCTTTCTGGTTCTGGTGACTTCTTCCTCTCCCCATGCCTAAGTACCTTTTGGCTAGTCTTGAATTCCTCGACTG
The DNA here is from genome assembly GCA_963574415.1 of Tarsius wallacei. NCBI lineage: Eukaryota > Metazoa > Chordata > Mammalia > Primates > Tarsiidae > Tarsius > Tarsius wallacei. The sequence goes on along the minus strand of CAUYQG010013768.1, from coordinate 15,347 downwards.
CCTCTTGTAGTTCCCCTATACCGTGCCCACATCTGTGTAACAATTTTGTTGCAAATTATCTTAAAGTGCATTTACCATCTGTTTAGTGTTAGAACCCTGACTGTTACAGTGGGCTTGTAACACACATACAGAGATTCATAAAGAAAGCAATCATGTTGCAGATACACCAATATAATAGGATTCCATTAAAAGGAGCAATTCATGCTATCATGAGGTAGTTAGGGAGTTTTCTTTGAGGATGGAGTCTTGAACAAGGTGCAGGAGAAAATGTAACACTGGCCTGTGTTTATGATAATGCTTGAACACAGGGCTCCACCACTGCACATTTTTAAAAAGAGTAGAAACCAAGACAAAGTGTTAAAGATAGTCAGGAGTAGCAGCCAAATATATTTATCAAGTGCTAAATTTACTGTGAGAAGTCTGGTGATAAGCATTCCTTTTTATATTAACGAAGTCTTATCTTCACTATTTCATATATTACCTAAAAGGTGATACGAAACAGCTTTTTTCTCCTCTTCTATTTTCTATAAACTCCGTCCCTGTTCCTAAGGAATAGCGAATGACAAGTTGTAGGCCATGAGTTCTTTAGCTGAATCACTATTTTACAGGTTGTACATTTATCACCTACATCTCACTGGCTTCAGTTAGAAGAACTGTATGTAAATGTCCTATAGAAAAATAGCCACAATTACAGAGTTATTAAGAATGTTCATCTGGGCTGCGTACAGTGCCACACTTGTAATCCCAGCGCTTTGGCAGGCTGAGGCAGGAGGATCACTTGAGCCCAGGAATTTGAAACCAGCCTAGGCAACATAATGAGACCTCACCTTCACAAAAAAATCAAAAAAATTATCCAGATGTGAAAGTGCATACCTGTAGTTCCAGCTACTTCGGACGCTGAGGTGAAAGGAACGTCTGAGCCCGGCAGGTTGAGGCTGTGCTAAGTCATGATTGTGCCACTGCACTCCAGCCAGGGTGACAGAGCAAGACCTTGACTCAAAAATAAAAGTAAAAATAATACATTAAAAAAATAATGTTTATCTGAGTGCTTGCATTATTTGTTGGTTTGTTTATTTACTTATTGAGTTGGAGTCTCGCTCTGTCACCCAGCTTGGAGTGCAGTGGCATGCTCACAGCCACCGCATCCTCAACTTGTTGGGCTCAGGTGATCCTTCCCTTCAGTCTTCCAAGTAGCTGAACTACAGGAGTGTGTCACGACGCCTGGCTAGTTTATTTGTTTATTATAGAGACGAGTTCTTGCCAAGTTGCCCAGGCTGGCCTTGAACCCGTGGGCTCAGGCAATCCTCTTGCCTCTGCCTCCCCAAATTCTGGGATTACAGGCGTGAGCCATCGCACCTGGCTGCATAATTTATTTATTTTATTCAACAAATAATTTACAGATATTTACTATGTGCCAGGAACTCTTCTGAGCACTAGACACAGAGTAGTGAACAAACATAAAAAAATTTCCCATCCTCATGAGGCTCACATTTAAGTGAGTTGTGACTGATGTACGCAAAACAAATAAGTAAAATACATGGAAGTTAGTGTTGTGGAGAAAGCATAATGCAGGGAAGAAGTGTAGTGAGTGGTGAAGGATGAGTTGCAGTTGTACATCATCATAGAAGGGGTGGTAGTTTTTTGTTTGTGTATTTTTTTTTTTTTTTTTTGAGTCAGGATCTCAGTCTGTTACCCAGGCTGGAGGGCAGTGGCACAATTATGACTTGCCATAGCCTTGACCTCCTGGGCTCAGGCTATCCTTCCGTCTTAGCCTCCTGAGTAGCTGGGACTATGCCCAGTTAAGTTTTTTGAATTTTGTAGAGATAAGGTCTCACTATGTTGCCTAAGCTGGTCTCAAACTCCTGGGCTCAAGCAATCCTCTCGCCTCAGCCTCCCAAAGTGCTAGGATTACAGAAGTGAGCCACTGCACCCATCGGGGTGGTGGTTTTGTAATGTGTTATTTGACTAGACTGAGTTACGTTTCTCTTCCTTTTTTGTGTAATATTTGGAGGGAAAAGATGAAGCAGCTAGGATTTTAGTTTTTAGAGAAAATGGGAAAAGAAGAATTGAAGATAGAAAATCTCAGCAGTGCTCTTGAGCAGTTTTCCTGTCATCAATATCAATTTATAGCCCAGCCAAAGTACACTTGAAACACCACCAGTTGCTTGTATCTTGTATAATAGATGCTTTCATTAGAGAATCAATGATGATATTGTATTTAATTTTTGTTCATGTCTTTCCTATTAGGCAGCCAGCTCCTAGAGAGAAGGATCTGTATTTTTCTCATCTTCCTATTCTTGCCAAGCACAATGCATGAAATAGACTTTTATTGAATAATAACTACCTTTCATTAAGTACTTCTCTGGGTTAAATGCTTTGTCTACCTCTATAGGGTTCTTAGAAATATTTGAGTTCAACTGGGCATGGTTTTCATATGATCACAGCAGTCAAAAACAAACATCAGGCTGGGTGTGGTGTCTCAAGCCTGTAATCCCAGCACTTTGGGAGGCCAAGGTAAGAGGATTATATGAGTCCATGGGTTCAAGACCAGCCTGGGCAACTTGGAGAGACCTCATCACTACAATAAGTCAAAAAAATTAGCCGGGTGCAGTAGCATGTGCCTATAGTTCCATTTACTTGGAAGGCTGAAGCGGAAGGATCTCCTGAGTCCAGCGGGTTGATGCTGGGGTGACCATGAGCTAGGGATTAGGGGGAAGGCCTATCCATTTTCTTAATAAATGTTGTTAGTGACAGATGGAAAATAGGTAGTGACTCTTTTAAAATAACTATATGGTTTTGCATCAGAATAAGAATAATCAGAAAGTTAAGGGGGATGCTAGATGGCATAATCTTTTTGAAAGTAAGTTAATACTTTTTGTAATTATATAATTAATTTGTTTTTATCTTACATTGTAAGAAAATGCTTATAAGTATCACTTGCACTCTGATATCTTATTAGTCAAAGGTTTAAAGATTTGAGAAGTTGATGTGTTACTGGAACTGTTAACATTGCAATGCTGTGTATTGGAGATGCTATGAACTGAATTGTTTCTCCTCAAAATTCATATGTTTAAGCCCTAACCTCCAATATGAATGTACTTGGATATAGTGCCTTTAGGTGGTAATTAAGATTAAATAAATCTAGGATGGCGGAGCTTTAATCCTATTGGATCGGTGTCTTTAAAAGAGAAGGAGACACACTGAAATATCACAGAAACAAAGAACAGAGTACCACATCTTCTCACTCATAAGAGGACCCAGAACATTTACCATAATACTATTAGAAAGGGAGTGGCAGTAGTGGAATACTGTTGGGGTGGAGGGGTGGGGAATGGAAACACATATTAATAAGGGTACCTGATCTCAAACCAGGCAAAGTGAGGATCAAAGGGAGACCCAAACTTTACCTGAGCAATGTCCACTTGTATACCTAAACCTGAATTGTACTCCACCTCTTTAAAATAAAATATAAATTGTGTTTAAAAAAGAAAGAAGAGTTCTCTCTCATGTGAAAAGAAGGTTGACAGCAAGCCAGGAAGAGAGCCCTCACCAGAAACAGAACTCTATTGGAACCTTGATCTTGGACTTTCCAACCTCCAGAACTGGGGGAAAATAAATTTCTGTTTAAGCCACCCAGTCTATGGTATTTTGTTAGGGAAGTCTAAGTAGACTAAGACAGAAATCAACAATTAAAAACTGAAAAATAGGCTGGACGCGGTGGCTCATGTTTCTAATCCCAGCTCTTTGGGAGGCTGAGGTAAGAGGATTGCCTGAGCCCATGGGCAACTAGCCCTGGGCAATTTGGCGAGACCTCATCTCTACAATAAATTTAAAAAAAAAATTAGCTGGGCATGGTGGCGCATGCTGATAGTTCCAGTTGCTTGGAAGGCTGAGGTGGAAGGATCACCTGAGCCCAGTAGGTCGAGGCTGTGGTGGCCATGAGTATGCCACTGCACTCCAGCCTGAGCAACAGAGTGAGACTCCAACTCAAAAAAAAAAAAAAAAAAAGGAATGCAGATTTCATACCTACTGAATCAGAAACTATTTTAACAAGACCTCAAGAGAATCACATCCAGGGCATATTATGAGAAGTACTGCTCTAGATTGGTACTTCAGATTCCAATGTTCACCTTTCACTTTGGAGCTTACCCATGTGATGCTTCCATCTGGTTCTCTGAGATAGTTCCTCCTCAGCTCCATGTCCTCCAGCCCTAAGGTAGGTGCTACCTCCATGCTTGGCTGAGGCTTTCAGGATGTCAAAGCCTAGCCCAGACCCTAGCACCTCAGGTTATGAGCCCTTTGAGGTCAGGACCAGGGTGAAATCATGTCTACATCCATTTCAGTACCTGCCACATAGTAGAAATTGAAGAATTAATGAATGGTTGGCTAAGAACACAACCTTTGATAATCAAATCAAGGTACGTACAAAGCCTGACTCTTCCACTTACTGTGTGACCTTGAATAAATTACTTAATTTCTCTGACCCTCACTAAAATGAGAGTCATAATCCTATCACAATGAATAATCCTGAGGATTAAATAAAATTAAATGTACCTGGCATGATGTACATATTCCATTTTAAGGGCTTTGGGGTTTTAAAAAATGTATTAATAAAATAATAATGTATTTTTCTTTTCTTTTTTTTGAGACAAGGTCTTGCTCTGTTGCTCAGGCTAGAGTGTGGTGGCATGGATCACAGCTCAATATAGCCTCAACCTCCTGGACTCAAGTGATCCTCTTGCCTCAGCCCCTTGAGTAGCTGGGACTACAGGCAGACACCACCATGGCTGGCTAATTTTTTTTTTTTTGTAGAGATGGGGATCTTGCTATGTTGCTCAGGCCTGTCTTGAACTCCTAGTTTCAAGTGATCCTCCTGCTTTGGTTCCCAAAGTGCTGGAATTAGGCATGAGTCACCGCATCCAGTCTATATTTGTTGTTGCTGTTTTTTTTTTTTTTAATTGGAGTCTCACTCTGTTGCCCAGGCTGGAGTGCAGTGGCACACTCACGGCCACACTCACGACCACCCCAGGTCACAGCCTTCCAAGTAGCTGGAACTACAGGCATGCGCCACCATGCCCGGCTAATTTTTTTTATTTATTGTAGCGCTGAGGTCTTGCCAAGTTGCCCAGGCTAGTTTTGAATCCGTGGGCGCAGGCAATTGTCTCACCTTGGCCTCCAAAATGCTGGGATTATAGGCATGAGCCACTGCAGAATTTGCATTTCTAACAGACTCCCAGTACTACTGGTCCAGTGATCACCCTTGAAATGGCAAAAGGCTAGACAGCAGAAGCAATACTTGTTTTATCAGATGCCTGTGACTTTTAGTCCAGAGAGAACACAGTGGACACATAATTTGGCTCACTGTGGGGTGAGGAAGCAGGGCTCTGTTGTAAGAAAATGTGTTCTTGTAAGGAACTATTCCTTATTAATCACTTTAGCTTATTTAAATCTGGTTTTATGGTTCTATGTAGCCCCGAGTGATCAGTTTGGCAGAATTTTAAATTTTACAACATGTGCTTTTATTTTCATAGGGGTCCAGATTTTAACTTCGTTATTAAAAATCATTATGACTTCCCTATTGTAGAAGGTATAGAAAGAAATTCTAAAAATTCCCCAAACAGAAGCAATATATATATAATGAAGTGTCTATATGTGTTCTGAACAGTTGGTCATATAATTAACTGCATTTCAGTTATGGACACTGAACCTTGATACTTTCCTCTTCCTTAATCTCCACATTTAATAAGAGTTCATATCTGGGACTGACCAACAAGATGAATTTTTTTCCCTGAGCCATGAATAGCTAGGAAACTCTATTCTATTTTGGGATATAATATCTTCTAGTAGCAAGGTTTAATAAAACTATTTCTGTGATGAGTTCTTCTGAGGCTTTCCACTCCCTTAGATGATGCTTTATTCTTCTTCATGAATAATTTAGAGTTTTAAATAATTGCTAATGTTTTCATCCAGGAAAGTCTGAGAAGGCATAAACATCTCAAGCAACCTTCTAAAGTTTGCTCCAATTGAGCTCTTTGTTCAAGTCAAATACAAATACTTTCAAATGTGAGGATTAGAAATAGTTATTTTAAAAATTAAAGTCTTTCTTTGTCTTTTGTGACCCTGATTTACCCTCAGGATAATTATCATTCTATATCTACCCAGTGACTTTCTAAAAGTTTCTCAGCATGTATCTCACACTTTCAAATACTGTCAAAATATTTCTATGAGAAATAGAGATGAAAAGGAAGAATAAAAAACAACTATTATCTTCTTGCTCTGCCCTGCCCTCTTTGGCATCCCTAAAAGCAAAACTTAAACTCTAAAAAGAGCAAAAACTTTTATAAAGGCTAGAGAAATTTGAGTTGAAACAACAGATTTACTCAAAGGTAAAAATAAAGTACTGCCCCAGGGAGGGAAGTTACACAGGAAATAGTGATGATGGGACAGGAAGCAACTGCAGATTATCATAGGATGTGGCCACTCAACAGTTTAGGATTTTTCCTTCCTTTCTACTTTTACTGCCACTTCCTTAGAAGAGACCACAGTCATCAGTTTATGCAGGCTTTTGCAATTGACTACAAGTTGACATCCCTGCCTCCCCAACCCTTCCCTTACGGTCTGTCTTCTCTTCTGCCACAGACTTCTCTAAGTTTATGAAAGTGCAGAACCACAGCTGTAAACCTCCCTCATCCCCCAACTCAGCTAAAAATCCCCAATGCCTCTTTGGGTACCTCCATGTCATGCTAACTATTGTGATTAATCCCAAATTTTCAGTGGCTTAAAACTGTGTAATTTTAAAAAACATATTCAGAATGTGTAGTAAAATGAACTCCCATCACCCCATTAGCCAGCGTCAACAATTTCCAACTTTTTGCCAAATTTGTTTATTCTACCCCCCCAACCATTTCTTATTTTTGCTGGATTATTTTAAAACAAGTCTCAGACATCACAACATTTCAATTGTAAATGCTTCAGCACACGACTATATGAAATAAGGACATTAAACACAGCACTCATAATGCCATTATCCTACTGAACATGCCTAACAGCAATGCCTTATTATAATCTAGTACCCAGTCTTTGAAATGTTCACAGCTGGACAGAAAAAGTCTTTTCACAATTGGTTTGTTTGAATCATCATTTGGTGGTTATATCTCTTAAATCTCTTTTACTCTGTAACTCTTCTCCACCTTTCCCCCCATACCATTTATTGACCGAGGAAATTAGATCTTGCCCTTTAAATTGTCCCACATCATGGAAGTGACTGATTATTTCCTTATGGTGGTATTTAACTTCTCTACCCATTCCCCACCCCCACCCTTTGCTGTAAATTGGTAGTCAGACATAGAAGTTTGATTCGATTCTGAAACGGTTTTATAGGGGAGGGGGCAAAAATACTTTATAGGATTGCTTCTCGCTTGTAGTAGCCAGCCTCCAAGAAGGCCCCAGTAATCTCCACTTTCTTGTGCCTTTGTGTAGTCATTTCCCACAGTGGATAGCAGGACTGACTTGTGAAACAATAGGACACAGCAGAAATGATGACATGGGACAAATGAGGCTAAGTCATAAAAAGGCATTGTGTATCCTTCCTTTCCTCCTCTTGGATCACTTGGTCTGGGGGAAGTCAGATATCAGGGCAGCTGCAAACTTAAGCAGCTCTATGGAGAAGGCCATGCAGTGAAGAACTGAGGACCCCTGTTGACAGCCATATGGGTGAGCCATCTTGGAAGTGGCACCTCCAGCCCCAGTCAAGCCCTCAGATGACTGTAACCCTAGTTGACACCTTGACTGCAACCTCATGTGATTCCTGGAGGTAGAAGCACCAGCTAAACTGTTCTTGAATTCCTCATACAGAGAAAGTGTGTGCAGTAATAAATGTTTACTATTGTTTTAAACCACTCAGTTTTGGGGTAATTTTTTATGCATCAGTAGATAAAAAGTTTACCAGTGTGAATCACTTTTAATAATACTGAGATTGATCGATGCATTCAGGTGTTATCAACCTGATCTGTCTACTACAACGTTCCCCATGAACATTTCACCTGGTGTTAGTAGCCATTGGTGTTCACTGACTATATTTATTATTTCATTGTGTATAATTTGTTCTGCATTTATTAGTCAAGAGTCTTCTATAAGGCTGGGTGCGGTGGCTCACGCCTATAATCCCAGCACTTTGGGAATCCGAGGTGAGAGGATTGCCTGAGTCCGTGGGTTTGAGACCAGCCTGTGCAACTTGGTGAGACCTAATCTCTACAATAAATCAAAAATTAGCCGAGTGTGGTGGCATGTGCCTGTAGTTCCAGCTACTTGGAAGGCTGAGGTGGAAGGCTAGCCTGAGTCCAGCAGATTGAGGCTGTGATGGCTGTGAGCGTGCCACTGCACTCCAGCCTGGGTAATAGAGTGAGGCTCCAACTCAAAAAAAAAAAAAGTCTTCTATGAAAAACAATGGTTACTCATCAACTACGTGGATACATCAAAATGCAATTTGTATAGGAAAACACATATATGTCCTATTTAGGAGTTTCTTTTTTTTCTTTGAGTCAAGATCTCACTTTGTTGCCTAGGCTGAAGTGATATAGCATGATCATGGCTTACTGCAGCCTCAACCTCCTGGGTTCAGGCTATCCTTCTGCCTCAGCCTCTTAAGTATCTGGGACAATAGTCAAGTGCCACCATACCCAGCTAATTTCTTGAGTTTTTTGTAGAGATGAGGTTTGCTGTGTTGCCTTGGTGGGCCTTGTGCTCCTGGACTCAAGCAATCTTCCTGCCTCAGCCTCCCAAAGTGCTGGGATTACAGGCATGAGCCAACATGCTTGGTCTAAAAGTTTGTTTGTTTGTTTGTTTGTTTGTTTGAGTCAGTGTCTCACTCTATTGCCCAGGCTAAAGTGTGTAGTGACACGATCATGGCTATTGCAGTCTCGACCTTTTGGGCTCAGATGATTCTTCTGCCTCAGCCTTCTATGTAGCTGGGACTACAGGCATGTGCCACCAAGGCATGGCTAATTTTTTTGATTTTTTATAGAGATGAGGTCTTGCCATGTTGCCCAGGCTGGTCTTGAACACCTGGGTTCAGTCAATCCTCTCTCCTTGACCTCCCAAAGTACAGGAATTACAGGTGTGAGGCACCATGCCCAGTCTCTGGCCTAGAAATTTCTTAATGACAAATTACAAAGAACTAATTATTTGATACTGAAAAGTACTTAAACATTTGGAAGTTTTATGTAAGCTGAATTAAAAGACACTTTGAAAATTTTAACTTTTATGTTTATATTTCCTTCACTGACTGGTCTAAATGAATTTAAAAATCAATGTTTCCAAATCAGAACATTTTAAATTAAAATGGCATGGAAGCTGGGCGTGGTGGCTCATATCTGTAATCCCAGCACTTTGGGAGGCAGAGGCGAGAATATTGCCTGAGCCCAGGGGTTTGAAACCAGTCTGGGCAACTTGGTGAGACCTTGTCTCTACAGTAAATCAAAAAATTAGCCAGGTGTGGTGGCGTGTGCCTATGGTTCCAGCTTCTTGGAAGGCTGAGGCAGAAGGATCGCCTGAGTCCAGCAGGTCGAGGCTGCGGTGGCGGTGAGAGTGCCACTGCACTTCACCCTGGGTGACAGTGACTCCAACTAAAAAAAAAAAAAATGACATGGTGGGGAAGAGGCATTTATGATATGATACTAAATAGCTAATCTGTCCTGATTTTCAAGGATGTAACTCTTTTGCTAACTAGTGGTGAATGAGATGTGAGATACGGAGAAAATGTTGCTGGGCTGCAGATGCTAGTGCGTGCTGACTTTGACTGGAGGAATAGGTCTAATATGACTACCAGCATTTTCTGTTCCATTCAGCTTTAAAGAGTCTCCTGGGTTGAGTATTTTGCAGAGCAGCACACATTACTGCCTATGTAGTTCTTATTATAATCACTTTAACATGATTTTATGTAATCACTTCTGGGTTGTAAAATGGTGCAATTCCCAACACTATAAGGTCATCTAAAACCATAGCTAAAATATATATGCAATGAATGTTCACAGTTCTAGAAACCATTCCCCAACCAGATCTGATTATGAGGATGGATTTCCCCCCCACTCTTCAATATCATAGCCCATATTTCCTAAAAAAAGTGAATCTGTTAAAATATTTTATTTCCTAGGATCAGCAATAGTTAAGTGCCAGTATTTTGCTTTAAATGTTTTCCAACCATTTCCTTAGGGAAAGCTTTTACGTACATTAAAATTTTATTTTACATTTTGTGAAAATATGCTATTTGGGGAAAGAAAACTCTGAGTTCTCACATTTTAAATGCTCATTATAGAAGTGTATATCTTTAACTCATGATTGACTTTGGACCAGTTAACATCTTTGGATTTTGCCCCCATCCAATTAAATTTCATTCCCCAAACATTTGTTAAACATTTTGTAGGGGCAAACCTTTATACTCACGAGATACAAGCTAATAGAGTTATAAATGTTAAAGAATGAGAATACGATGCCCAGTTTTCATCCAAGGTGGCCAATAAGTTTCATTATATGAGCAAACTTCAATGGGTTGATAGGGACTTCCAGGAGTGTTCTATGGAGAAGAATTCTAGGGCTTCATTCAAGGTCAGCAGGCGTGACTGCCACCATCAAAGTGATATCTTCCATGGTCTAGAGATTATGAATTAGTGGTAGAGTTGCAAATTTTAACCTAAAAATTATGAGAAAATTTGGGAGAAAAGATTATTACAGTATTTCTAAATTGCTTTGTAGAAGAGGTAGCTACGAACTAGGCCTTGGAAATGGATACTTTCAGATGTTGGAGAACGACAAAGGGAAAGGGACATTCTAGGCCAGTGGTATCCAACCTTTTGGCTTTCCTGAGCTGCATCGAGGAAGAGGAATTGTCTTTGCCTGCACGGAAATTTTATAATATAGTTAGTTATATATGTAATAAGACTTCTTTTATTTTTAAATATTTTTTATTATAAAGTTTAGAAAAATGAGGCCAGGTGTGGTGGCTCATGCCTGTGATCCCAGCACTTCAGGAGGCAGAGGTGAAAGGATTGCCTGAGCCCACGGGTTCAAGACCAACCTAGGCAACATGATGAGACCTCGTCTTTACAATAAATCAAAAAATTAGCCAGGCATGGTGGCACATGCCTGTGGTTCCAGCTACTTGGAAGACTGAAGTAGAAGGATCAAAGGTTTGCCTGAGCTCAGCAGGCTGAGGCTGCGATGGCCGTGACTGTGCCACTGTACTGCAGCCTGGGTGACAGAGTGATACTCTAACTAAAAAAATAATAATAAAATAAAATAAACATTAAAAGTCATGTTGGCTGGGTGCGGTGGCTCAAGCCTGTACTCCCAGCATGTTAGGAGGCCAAGGCGAGAGGATTGCCTGAACCCAGGGGTTCAAGACTAGCCTAGGCAACTTGGTGGGACCTTGTCTCTACAATAAGTCAAAACATTAGCCGGGCATGGAAGCACGTGACTGTAGTTCCAGCTACTTGGAAGCCTGAGGCAGGAGGATCGCTTGCCACTGCACTCCAGCCTGGGTGGCAAAGTGAGACTCCAACTCAAAAAAAAGAGAGTCATATTTATGTTTTTAACAAATATCACCATGTGGTGTATTATATTTTACCTGCTATCTCTTCTGACTAAGCTAAACTTTTGGGAGTATCACAGGGATCTGAGTCAAAAGGCTTAGTATATCCTAAAGTTGAACATGGTTCCACAGATCTATGTTTGGATTAGTAGGCCAAAGTGAGGTTCCTGGGATCTGAACTCCCACTGGGTTCACTCAGGAGAAATTAACTTTCTTTAAATCATTTTCACAATCTTTAAAAACATCAAGAGAGGGTCTTCAACAAATGAGGAAGAATAAAGGCAAATTATTCTATTTTTAAATCAAATATCACTTTACTTTGAACATTTTGTGAGAAGACTTACTATGAGAGTTCCTTTTGAAACTGAAGTGGTCTCATCACTGTCTGAAAATTTTTAGCTCTTTTTATCTTATAGTATAGTGACCAGTGAAGAGTGTTATTTCAGCTGATTAAAATAGCTTTACTGTAAAACTTAATTGCTAAATACAATTATCTCCAGGATAACTACTTTCACTACCACCAATTTAAAAGGGCATTTATGGCTCCACTGAAAAAAGATACTTAAACATAGAAAATTAAATCTATGAAGCATCTTCAAATAAGTTAAAACAAGAGGCTTAGGCATGCATAGAAATGTTCGACTGCCTAACAAAGTGTTGTTAGTTATTCTTTTGATATACTATTAACTTTTTTTTTTTTTTTTTTTGAGTTGGAGTCTCACTCGGTCGCCCAGACTGGAGTGCAGTGGCCGCTCCCGGCCACCGCAGCCTCGACCTGCTGGGCTCCGGCGATCCCTCTGCCTCAGCCTTCCAAGTAGCTGGAACTACAAGCGCACGCTACCACGCCCGGCTAATTTTTTTGATTTATTGTAGAGATGAGGTCTTGCTTGCCCAGGCGGGTCTCGAACCCGCGGGCTCAGGCAATCCACTCACCTCAGCCTCCCAAAGGTGCGGGATTACAGGCTGAGCCACCGAGCCCAGCTATGGCTTCTTTATGAATTGACAGTTTTATCATTATGACAAAACGTCCCTCTTTATTTCTGTTAAAATTTCTTTTCTTGAAGTCTTTTTTGTCTGATATTAATATTACCACTCCAATTTTCTTATGATTATATATTATTTAATCATGCTATTTATACCCTATCTCTTTATTTAAAGTATATCTCTTATAAAAAGCGTATGGTTGGGGCTTGCTTTTTTACCAGTCTGGCAATCTCTGCCAAAGTGCTGCCCAGTCTGTGAGTGGGCTTCCAAAGAGCTGACTCTCTGCATGCCAGTTCAACAATCTTATTTCATCTGGGCATGTTTCCTGCTTGTCTGGTCAGCTCTACTTGGGTAGCCCAGTGAATTCTTCTGCTATCCAGTGAGCTGCAAACATACCTTCTGCAACAAGGTCTGAACCTCAGCTTTAGGGAGGAAGCTCCATTCCAAACTTGTCCTTTCTTGGGTACTTTCCCTTGGCCTTAGATTATTACTTAGAGTTCTTTATATATTTATAGTTACCGCCCTATCATTGTTTAATAACTTTTTATAAACTGCCAATTTCTGTCTTGTGATTGAACCCAGACAGATAAATCCTGTGGTTCCCTTCTTTTCAGAATTTACCCCCTCAATTTCTAGCTTCTCTAGCAGAATTAAACTCCATCCTCTGACACCTTAAAACAAACAGATTGCAGCATTTTACTTAAGTTCTAGCTTCCGCACACCACATAAACTGGAGAATGTTCTCTGGGAAAGTCAAATAATGTGCTCCACCTAGCGCAGTTCCCTTATTAAAGGTTTAAATTCCTTCCAGGTTCTGCTTCCTTTTGATCGTTTTCAGGTCTTTCAAATAGTAGTGTTTTTATATGTTGTTTAGAGTTAATTGTTATCTGTTGGAAGGTTAGTTCAACATAAGTTACTCTGGTATTGGAAACAGAATTGCTGTATGACTTTTGTTAACAACTTTACTGTAATCTAATTCACATATCATACCATTCATTCGTTTAACATATATTCACGAAGTTGTACAATCATTGCCACAATCAATTTTTGAATATTTTACCATCCCCCAAAGAAAACCCATAATGATTAGCAGTCATTCCTAATTCCTCCCCTGCCACAGACAACTAAAAATCTACTTTCTGTCTTTATAAATTTGTCAATTCTGAACAATTCATATAATGAAATCAATACATGGTTTTTTAAACTGCCTTCTTTGATTTAACATAATGTTTTTGAAGTTTATCCGTGTTATAGCACACATCAGTACTTCATTCCTTTTATTAATGAATAATATTCCATTGTATGAATATAATACACCTTGTTCATCCATTCATCAGTTGATGGACATGTGAGTTGTTTCCACTTTTTGGTTATTATGATTAATGCAGCATTGGTTATTCAAGTACAAGTTTTTGTGTGGACATATGTTTTCTTTTCTTTTGGTTGTACACCTAGGAGTAGAATTGCTGAGTCATATGGTAATTCTATGTTTAACATTTTGAGAAAATTTCAAACCATCTTAGAAAATGACAGCACCATTTTACATTCCCACCAGCAATAAATGAAGTTTCCAATTTCTCCCCCTCCTTGTCAACACTTGTTACTGGCTATCCTTTTTGATTACAGGCTTCCTTGTGGGTGTGAAGAGGTAACCCATAGTGGGTTTGATTTGCATTTCCCTAAACAGTAATATATTCATTATCTTTTCTTTTTTTTTTAGTTTGTTTTTGTTTTTTGTTTTGAGTTGAAGTCTCACTCTGTGTCCCAGGCTGGAGTGCAGTAGCATACTCACGGCCACCGCAGCCTGTACGTGCTGGGTTCAGGAGATCCTTCCACCTCAGCCTTGATCATCTTTTTCTGTGTTTAATGGTCATTTTTATATATCCTCTGAATAAATGTCTACTCAGATTCTTTGCCTATTTTTTAATTGGGTTACCTGTCTTTTATTATTGAATTGCAAGAGTTTATTATATATTCTGGAAACAAGAACCTTTATCAGATATATGATGTACAAATATTTTCTCTCATACTGTGTGCATACTTTTCATTTTCTTGGTGGTATAATCTGCAACATAGAGTTTTATATTTTGATAAAGTCCGACTTGCCCATTTATCTTTTATTACTTACAGTTTTGGTGTCATATCTAAGGAACCATTTCCTAAGGTGATAAAGGTCATAAAAGTTTACATGTATGTTTCCTTCTAAGAATTTTAGAGTTTTAAAACTTTCAGTTAGACTTTTGATCTGTTTTGAATTAATTTTTATATATGTGTAAGGTAGGGATCCAACCACATTATTCTGCATGTAGATAAGCAGTTCTTCTAGCACTATTTATTCAAAAAACTATTCTTTCCTTATTGGACAGTTTTCACGCCTTTACCAGTTGCCCATAAATGTAATGGTTTATTTTGAGGCTTTCCAAATTTTATTTTATTGAACTCTATATCTATCCTATGCCAGTATCACATTCATTAGTGCATCTTTGTAGTAAGTTTGGTGGAAGTTAGGAAGTGTAAATCTCCAATTTTGTTCTTTTTGAAGCTGTTTTTTGGATACTCTTGGCCTCTTGCATGTTCTTATAAATTTTAGGATCAGCTTTGGAATTTTCACAAAAAAGATAGCTTCATTTTTCATAGGCTTGCATTGAATTTGTAGATCAATTTGGGGAGTACTGCCAACTTAAGTCTTCCAATCCATGAGTTCCATTTATACAGTTTCTCAATACTGTTCAATGATGTCTTGCAGTTTTCAGTGTACAGTCTTGCACTTCTTTTGATG
>CAUYQG010013766.1:0-15724 GCA_963574415.1 Tarsius wallacei | reverse complement strand
CTCCGGCGATCCTTCCGCCTCAGCCTTCCGAGTAGCCGGAATTACAGGCGCGCGCTACCACGCCCGGCTAATTTTTTTTGATTTATTGTAGAGATGAGGTTTTGCCTGCCCAGGCGGGTCTCAAACCCGCGGGCTCAGGCAGTCCACTCGCCTCAGCCTCCCAAGGCGCGGGATTACAGGCTGAGCCACCGAGCCCGGCTTATAATAATCTTTCTGTTGTTACTTTCCCTTTTAATCTTATTTTGTTCAAATAACATACTTTACATGATTTCAACCCTTTGAAATTTGTGAGAATTGCTTTTTGACCCAGCATATGCTCTGTTTCAGTAAATGTTACAAATGCACTTGAAAATAATATTTATTGTATAGCTTATAGGTATATTATTATATATATTATCAGTCAGGAGTGTGCGGAAGTTTAAAATTTGGGAAACCTTGTGGAAACAGATAATGAATGTTTGTAGTTGAGTATGGTATATACCTTATACTGAGCAGGAGACATAGTGTTAAGATAATTATATAGGAAAATTTTCAGATTCACATCTGTCTTTTTAAAAAATAAAATCACAAGGGGATGTATGACCTGAATGGCATTCCTAATTAGGTCAGGCACTGGGGAGAAGGAATAGTATATATTACCATAAATATCTGGGAATCATAACAAACCTGTTCCTGAACCTGGGACCCCTACTATATTTCTTCAGTGACTCCACAGCCCTGTTTCAAAGTCCCTACTCACTGTCATTAGGGATTTGCATCGCATCTTTAGGAAAAACTTATGCTGACTGTGAGGCATAATTCAAATGGAATGCTGCCAAAAGTGAAGACTTTTAGGATTCATTTTATCAGAGATATTCAGGTATATCCAGCTAATTGTTTAATTTCCTTCTGGGAAATAATCCTAAACTCAGATTCTCCTATTTCTATGTCCTATTTTCCGGCCTAAAATGTACAGTAGAAAATCTACTCAGGTTTTGTCATAATGTGCCTGAGGATCAGCTCCAATTGCCTTTTCTCTTGGCTGATCTCAAAACTATCATCTATTTTAAAAATTTCTTATCCATTGAGAACTAATCTCTGGGACAAAAGTAACCCATGACTGATTTCTATATTAAGCCAATGAAGGGACCAAAGACTGCCTGATGAAGGAATAAGCATTTAGTCCTAGTTTTGGTGTGTACAGCTGAATAGACAAAAAACATTTCTAATTCCAATATAAGCCTTGTCAAATGATAGGTTTAATCTACTGTATTTGGATAAATTAGAATGATCTTTCCAGTTCTTGGCCGAGGAGAACATAATATATAAGTATACAATATATAAAAACATAGACAATCCTCTGCCCTGCCAGCTGAACTGCATTTCTTCTGGCAGAATACCCATTCTAGGCTTTGTTCTAAAGCTCTCAGGAGGTTTGTCTTGTTTGCCATAACCACTAATACTTTTGATGATGACACATAATGACTACTTTACCAAAGTCAAAATTATAGCACTAGAAATAAAGTGAAATTTTTTTGCAGTGACCTATAAAACAACTAAAGACTTTTCTTCATCTTCATGCTTTTGTGATAAAAATTTAACTCATATTAAAAAATAAGTAGTTTTAAGAAATCAAATCACTAAGATTACTTCCAGACCTAACATTTAATGATTCTCTATATAGAGAGTCTGACTCCAAGGATGCTCTTAGCAACATCCAAAAGTTATAATCTTCAGTGGATACTCAGAAAAGTCTCTTTTCACAGTCAGAAAGATAGATTCAGAAGCTGTTAGATTCCTCAAATTAGAAAGGTTTAGAATGTCTTATCACTATAAGCAAGCTCACTTTGGTATAATCCCAACTTCCCTTTAAATCTTTTTTTTTCTTTTCCTGGAAACTTGACCTGCCCCTCTCTACCCTATATCCCAACTTCAATCTCCATTTGACATTTTTCTAAATGTTCCTTTCCCAGAGCGTAAGCTGATAATGACTAAATTGCGAGCTTTCCCAAGGATCAAAATGTTCTACTACTCAAAAGAATGACTCTCTAATGATAGAATTTCTGGTGTTACAGTAGTATTTTATTTAATAAATATTCATTGAGCTCTATTATGTGCCAGGCAGAGATTTAGGAAGTAGGGATAAAGAATGAACAAGGGTTCCGGTTCAAGATGGCCGAATAGAAGTAGCTACTGGGTACCTCTTTCATGGAGAGGGATTGCAATAGTGAGTAAACACTAGCAATTTGGGTTTATTGTCTGGGAGAGCATGCTGAAGTTCACCACAGAAGCAACAATAACCATAAAAAGAGGAGGAGAGTAAAGCTGGGTAGCCTGCAGAGCTGGCTTAGGTGTGGAGCTGGGAGATTTTTAACATGGGGAATGGGGGAGTGAGTGGAAGAAACCCCAAATTCCATTCCTCTGCCACAGACCTTTGCAACCCTAGTCACAGGAGAGCCTCCATGATGATCTCAGTCTCCAATCAGACACAGGGAGACTCCCAGAGTCTGAACAGAGGCACTGCTCAAGCCCACGTGGAATTCAGTGGACTCTTATTCCCTGAGTGGTCTGGTGCTAGCTGCTGCCACTCTGCCAAGAAGGAAGGTTGCGTGCTTGAAGGCAGGCCCCCACTATACTTGCCCATCTCCCACCTGAACACTGCAGCTCAATTCCCAGAGGCCACTAGCTTCCAGAGGTAGCTTCACTCACAGCCTCTGCCACTGCTGCCTCTGACCCTGCCATATGTGGGCCAAAGAGGGAACAGGGAGACAGGATATCTTCGTACTCTTCCTGCCTCCATGGCTCCCTTACAGGTGGGGCTTACTTGCTGCCACTGAGAACTCCTGGAATGATGCAGAACCTCTTCCCCTGCCTTAACACTGTAGCTGCTGCTCAGTGCTCCTCCACACCAGCTGCTCATGATCCAGAGAGGGAACAGGGAGGTAGGGCACTTTCACGTGTATCCTGTCTCCATAGCTCCCTGTCAGATATGTCTTCCCTCTTCCATAGCAGGCCCATGCCTGAACATTGTGGCTGTGGCTCAGTGCTCTTCTCCCAGAGGTTGACCCAGAATTCTCAGAGGTCTTTACTGAACTATTCTGGGTTGCTACCACCACTGTCTCTGCCTATGTTACACACAGGTCAGGGAGGGAGCAGAGAGAGGGGGTTTCAGTGTGCCCCAAAGACAGATACCACAGGCCCTACTCCACAGATCCCTGCCAAACAGGGCTTTCTTGCTTCTGTGACAGGCCCCCCAGCACCATGAAATTGTCCCACCCCCATTTGAATACTGTGGCTGTGGCTCAGCACTCCTCTGAGGGCCCAACTCCTAGAAGTTACTGTTAGGTCACCACCATTGCTGCCTCTGCCGCTGCTACCTGTGGGTCAGGGAGAGAACAAAAAACTGGGGCACTAAACAAGGCCAATCAACCACATACAATACACACTACAGTCATTTCCACAAGGGAAAAAAGATGAAAATCTCAAAAAGCCCCATCTCAATGACAGCAAAGTCCAAGTCAAGTAGAGGCAGCTCCCCCAGATGAAAAGAAACCAGCACAAGAACTCCAGCAACATCAAAAGCCAGAGCATCTCAACACCTCTGAAGGATTACACTAACTCCCCAGCAATAGGCCCTAACCAGCATGAAATGTCCAAAATGTTATCAGAATATGGATAGCAAAGAAACTCAATGAAATCCAAGAGAAAGTGAAAATTCAAAATAAAGAAGCCAGGAAAATGATCTGATAATTGAAAGTGGACAAGGCCATACCAAGAAAGAAAAGTGAACTTCTGAAATTGAAGACTTCACTTCATGAGTTTCAAAATACAGTTGCAAATCTTAACAACTTATTAGACTAAGCAGAAGAAAGAATTTCAGAACTTGAAGACAAATCCTTCAAATCAACCTAGTCAGACAAAAGTAAAGAAAAAAGAATCAAGAAAACTGAACAAAGCCTTTGAGAAAAATGGGATTTTGTAAAGAGACCAAATACATCTGATTGGCATTTTTGAGAGAAAAGAAGACAATAGAACTAACCTGGAAAAAATATTTGAGGACATAATCCAAGAACACTTTCCCAATTTTGCTAGAGAGATCAACATGCAGATACCAGAAATTCAGAGAACTCCTTCAAGATATTACACATGATGACCATGTCCAAAGCACATAGTCATCAGATGATCCAAGGTTAACATGAAAGAAAAAAATCTTGAAGGCAGCTGGAGAGAAGTGCCATGTCACCTACAAAGGGAGAAACATCAGACTAACAGTGGACTTCTCAGCACAAACCTAACAAGGCAAAAGAGATTGGGGGCTCATTTTTAGCTTCTTAAAGAAAAAAAAAGCCAGCCAAGAATATCTTACCCTGCCAAATTAAATTTCATAAACAAAGGAGAAATAAAATTTTTCCCAGGTAAGCAATCATTAAGGGAAGTTGTCACTACCAGACTGGTCTTACAAGAGATGCTTAAGGGAATTCTAAATATGGAAACAAAAAACAATACCTCCTGGTACAGAAGCATATGTAAGCACATAGCTCATGGACCATATAAAGCAATCACAAAACTGAAACTATAAAGCAACTAGCTAACAATGCTATGGCAGGAACAAAACTTTATACATCAATAGTAAATGTGAATGTCAATGGCTTAAATGCCCCACTTAAAAGGCACAGAGTGGCAAATTATATTTAAAAAGCCCCATCTTTCTGCTGTCTTCAGGAGACCCATCTCACATCCAGTGACACATACAGGCTCAAGGTAAAGAAATAGAGGAAGATTTACTATACAAATGGAAAACAAAAAAGAGTGGGGTCACTATTCTTGTATCAGATAAAACAAACTTTAAGCCAACAACATTAAAAAAGGACAATGAAGGGTATTACATAATGATAAAGGACTGGATACAACAAGAAGTCCTAAACATGTATGCACCCAACATTGGAGTACCTAGATTTATAAAACAATTACTACTAGACCTAAAAGAATACTTAGACGGCCACACGATTATAGTGAGGGACTTCGACATCCCACTAACAGCTTTAAACAGATCATTGGGGCAGAAAACTAACAAAGAAATTCTGGACTTAAATTCAACATTTGACTGATTGGACCTAATAGATATGTACAGAATACTTCACCCAACAACCACCGAATGTACTTTCTTTCCCTCTGCACATGGAATATATTCTAAGATCAATCACCTGATTGGTCATAAAGCAAATCTTAATACATTTCAAAAGACTGAAATCATACCAAGCATCTTCTGTGATAACAGAGGAATAAAAATAGAGATCAATACCAAGAGAAACCCCCCAAACCACACAAATACATGAAAAGTAAACAAATTGCTCCTGAATGACTTTTGGATTAATAAAGGTATCAAGACAGAAATTAAAAAATTTTTTGAAACAAGTGAAAATAGAGACACAACATACCAAAACCTCTGGAATGCTACAAAAGTAGTGCTAAGAGGAAATTTTATATTACTAAATGCCCACACACATCAAGAAGATAGAAAGATCTCAAATAAACAATAACGTCACACTTAAAAGGAGCTAAAAATCCAAAAGCAAATTAATCCCAAAGCTATCAGAAGAAAAGAAATAACCAAAATCAGATCAGAATTAAATAAAATTCAAACCAAAAACCACACAAAATGAAAGTTGATTCTTTGAAAAGATAAACAAGATTAATAGACTGCTGGCCAGATCTCACACACACACACACACACACACACACACACACACACACACACAAAGAGAGAGAATCCAAATAAGTAAAATAAGAAATGAAAAAGACAACATTACAACTGATCCTCAGAAATACAAAAGATTCTCAGAGAAAACTATGAATATATTCATGAATGTAAACTGGAAAATCTAGAGGAAATAGACATGTTCTTAGAAATAACCTCCCAAATTTGAAAAAGAAACTGAAATCCTGAGCAGACCAATAATGAGTCATGAAATTGAATCACTGATAAAAAAATCTACCAGCCCCAAAAAACCCTGGACCAAATGGATTCACAGTTGAATTCTACCAGACATACAAGGAAGAGCTGGTACCAATCCTACTGAAACTACTCCAATAAAATTGAGGAGGAGGGATTCCTCCCTAACACGTCTACAAAGCCAATATCATCTGATATCAAGATCTGGAAAAGTCACGACAAAGAAAAACTACAGGCTAATATCCCTGATTAACAAGGATGCCAAACTCCTCAACAAAATACCAATAAACTGCATTCAACAGCACATCAAAAACATCATTCACCATGATCAAGTGTGCTTTATTCCTGAGATGCAAAGTGATCTACCACATCAACAGAATTAAAAGCAAGAAGCACATGATTATCACAATAGACACACAAAAAGCATTTGATAAAATCCAACATCCTTTCATTATAAAAACCCTCAACCATCTAGGCATCAAAGAAACATTCCTCGAAGTAATAAGAGCCATCTATAACAAACCCACAGCTAATAACATATTGAATGAGAAAAGTTGGAAGCATTCCACCTAAGAACTGGAACAAGACAAAGATCTATACTCTCATCACTCCTATTTAACATAGTACTAGAAATCCTAGCAAGAGAAATTAGGCAAGAGAAATAAATAAAAGGTATCCAAATAGGAGAAGAGGTATTCAAATTATCTGTTTTCACAGACCATATGATTCTATATCTAGAAAACCCTAAAAATTCCACCAAAAGACTCCTGGAGCTAATAGGCAACTTCAGTCTAGTCTGAGGATATAAAATTCAACAGTAACATTTCTATACACTAACAAAGTTCAAGCTGAGAACCAAATCGAGAACACAATCCCATTTATTAACACAATAGCCAGAAAAAATAAAATACCTAGGAATACATCTAACCAAGGAGGTGAAATATCTCTACAGTGAGAACTATAAAACACTGCTGAAAGAAATCAAAGATGACACAAACAAATGGAAAACCATTCCATGCTCATGGGTTGGAAGAATCAATATCACTAAAATTTCAATACTGCTCAAAGCAATCTACAGATTCAACACAATCCCTATCAAATTACCAGCATCATTTTTCATAGAATTAGAAAAAAACAATTCTTAAATTAATATGAAAACAAAAAAGAGTCTGAATAGCCAAAACAATCCTAAGCATAAAGAACAAAGCCAGAGGCATCACATTATCTGACCTCAAACTTTACTACAAAGCTACAGCAACCAAGACAGCACAGTACTGGTACAAAAATAGACACATAGAACAACTGAACAGAATCGAGAACCCCAGAAATAATGTCACTCACCTACAACTAATTGATCTTTGACAAAGTTGACAAAAATTAACATTGGGGAAAGTACAACGTATTCAATAAATGCAATAAAACCTATTCAGTAAATTCCCAGAAAACTAGCTAACCACATGCTGAAGAATGAAGGTGGACCCCTACCTCTCACCATACACAAAAATTAAATCAAGATAGATCAAAGACTTAAATGTAAGACTACAAACTATAAAAATCCTAGAAGAAAACCTAGGAAGCATTCTTCTGGACATTGACCTAGGCAACAAATTTATGACCAAGTTTTCAAAAGCAAATGCAGCAAAAACAAAAGTTGAGAAGTGAGATCTAGTTGGAGTAAAGATCTTCTGCACAGGGAAAGAAACCATCAACAGAGTAAACAGGCAACCTAAAGAATGGGAGAAAATATTCGCAAACTATGCATCTGACAAAGAGCTAATATCCAGAATCTATAAGGAACTTAAACACATCAACAAGAGAAAAACAAATAACCCCATTAAAAAGTGGGCAAAGGACATGAAGAGACACTTTTCAAAAGAAGACATACAAGTGACCAACAAATACATTAAAAAATGATCAACATCATCAATCATCAGAGAGATAAAAATCAAAGTCTCAATGAAATACACCAGTCACACCATGAGATGCACACAATGAGATACACCAGTCACATCAGTCAGAATGGCTGTTATTAATAAGTCAAAAAACAGCAGATATTGGCAAGGTTGTGGAGAAAAGGAAATGTTCATCCACTGTTGGTGAGAACGTAAACGAATTCAGCCCCTGTGGAAAGCAGTTTGGAGATTTCTCAAAGAACTAAAAACAGAATTACCACTCGATACAACAATCCCATTACTGAGTATATATTCAAAAAAACACAAATCATTCTACTGAAAGATATCTGCATTTGTATGTTCATTGCAACATTATTCACAATAGCAAAGACACAGAATCAATCTAGGTACCCAGAACTGATCAAGAAAACATGGTACATATACACCATGGAATACTATGTAATCATAAAAAGCAACAAAATCATGTCCTTTGCAGCAACATGGCTGCATCTGGAGACCATTATTCTAAGAGATAACTGCATGTTCTCACTTATAAGTTGGAGCTAAATATTGGGTACACTTACACATAAAGATGAGAACAGACACTGGGTACTCCTAAAGTGGGGAAAAAGGGAGGCAGGGAGCTGAAGGTTGAAAAACTATCTATTGGGTACCATGCTCACTATTTGGATGATGGATTCGATGGAAGCCCAAACCTCAGCATTACACAATATATCTATGTAAGTAACCTGTGCATGTAACACACTGATGTTTTAAAAAAGAAAAGGCCAGGCATGGTAGTTCATGACTGTAATCCCAGCACTTTGGGAGGCCAAGGTGGGAGGATTTCTTAAGCCCAAGAGTTAAAGACCAGCCTATGCAACATAGTAAGACCTTGTCTGTATAAAAAAAATTATCCAGGCACGGGAGTGCCTGCCTGTAGTCCCAGCTACTTGGAGGCTGAGGCAGAAGCACTGCCTGAGCCCAGAAGGTCGAAGCTGCGGTGAGTGGTGATTGTGCCACTGCACTCCAGCCTGGGCAACAGAGTGAGACCGCCAATTCAAAAAAAGAAAAGAAAAAAAAAAGAATAAGCAAGACAGACAACTCTCCTGCCTACATGAAACTTAAATTCTAATTAGGAGACAAATAATAAACATAAGAGAATAGAATATATTATGATGTGATATAATATCAAGTAGTGATATGTATTGTACATAAAATACATAAGCAAATAGTGAAGAATGCTGCTATTTTTGACAGGGTGTGGTCTCTGAGGAGGGCGACATTTGAGTAAGTGGGAGAGCAAGTCATATGAATATCTAGAACAACAGTGTTCTATGCAAAGGGAAGGACAAATACAAAGGCTCAGAGGCAGGAAAGTACAAGGTGTCATCAAGACATAGTAGGGCTAGAGTATATTGAGCTATGAGACACAGTGGTAGGAGATGAGGTCAGAGGCAACAAAGGGCCAAATCATCTATGACTTTGTAGATCATGATAGGATTTTTGGATTTTACTTTAAGTCCAAGTAAATGGGAGTGCAAGAAGACTGACATGAATTGACTTATGTTATAATACTCTGGCTACTGTGTGGCTATTGGATTTATAGGGAGGAATGAGTGGAAGCAGAGAGGACAGTTGGGATACTATTGCAGTGGTCTAAGTGAGAGATAGTTTGGACTAGGGTGATACTAGTGGCCTAATTTATTATTAAAAGGGGCACACCACAAATCACACTACTTTCAACCTGCTATGGTTTGAATGTGTCCCCTCCAAAATTCAGGTGTTAAAACTTAAGGGTCAATGTAATAGAATTAAGAGGAGAGACCTTTAATAATTTATTAGATCCCAAGGGCTCTTTCTCATAAATGGAATTAAGGCCTTTATGAAAGGGGCTTCATGCAGCCTTAGTTTCTTTTGCCCATCCACCTTCCACCTTGTAAGGACACAGTGTTCCTCCCCTCTCTTGGATGCAGCAGCAAGGCATCATCTTGGAAGCAGAGAGCAGCCCTCACCAGACAACTGAACCTTCCAGAGCCTTGACTATAGACTTCCCAGGCTATAGAAGTATGAGAAAATAAATTTCTGGTCTTCATTAAGTTACCCAGTCTGCATGCGGTATTTTGT
Organism: Tarsius wallacei; assembly: GCA_963574415.1. Classification (NCBI taxonomy): domain Eukaryota; kingdom Metazoa; phylum Chordata; class Mammalia; order Primates; family Tarsiidae; genus Tarsius; species Tarsius wallacei. The sequence continues at coordinate 5,773 of CAUYQG010013766.1, read as the reverse complement.
TATAGTAGCACAAACAGACTAAGACAGACTCACCTCCCACTCTACACCCCCGAATAAGAGACACTTTCAAAACTAACAATGTTCTCTTTTACTCCTTGCTTTTGTTCACTGGGCTCCAACCATTAAAATCATATTCTTTAAGAGTAATCAAATACCACCTTTTGTAATAGATGGTTTCTTCCCCTGTGGTCTCATATATTCTGTATCCCTATTAGTGAAGTTATTTCATTTTGCGTTGAATATGTGTAATTGATTATGTTTCTAATCTACTTTCTTTACTGCAAATCTTTTAAGGACAGAGACAGTAATACATTTCTTTGTTTTCATAATACCTAGTAGTCTTAGGAATTTAATAAAGACTACAGAATAAATGTGGTGAGCTGCTTTCCTTAGGTCACTAATATAATGGCACATCAGGGTTAATCCTTTTGTAAAAGCCAATTCCCATAGCACTACAATTTTAGTCACTGTTTATACAGTTTTTAATTAACTCTGATTTGGAGTAGATTTTTAAAAGGATAGCATTTTCCAATTTTCCCTCAGGAGCTTATGATTCACCGGCTTTGCACTTTCTGACAATTTATCTAATTACAGTTGGTAGCTTAATGATTTATTTACATTACTCACATACTGGGCTCATAATTTAAAGCATTATTTCATTGGAAATGCACAATATTGAAAAATATAAACCTTTAACAAACTGGAATAGTTTTTCTAAATGCATTTTTTGTTTTAAATATTAAAGTACTACATGTTCATTAAAAAATTCAAATACAGAAAAAAAATAAAAAGCCCTCTAAACTCACTACCTCCTGTTCCAAGAGGTAACAAATGTTAAATTCGGTGTATATCAGCCCAGCTCGGTGGCTCAGCCTGTAATCCTGCGCCTTGGGAGGCTGAGGTGAGTGGATTGCCTGAGCCCACGGGTTCGAGACCTGCCTGGGCAACTAGGCGAGACCTCATCTCTACAATAAATCAAAAACTAGCCGGGCGTGGTAGCGCGCGCCTGTAGTTCCAGCTACTTGGAAGCCTGAGGCGGAAGGATCGCCGGAGCCCAGCAGGTCGCGGCTGCGGTGGCCAGGAGCGGCCACTGCATTCCAGTCTGGGCGACAGAGTGAGACTCCAACTCAAAAAATAAAAAGATAAAAATAAATTAATAAATAAATAAATTCGGTGTATATCCTTCCAAGACTTAATATATGATAAGTATTCATATATATATATATATATATATATATATTTGTTGTTGTTGTTCATTCATGCATTAGCAAAAGATCTATTATGTGGTAGGTATTGGATATACACAGGTAAGCAACAGCAGACAGAATATTTGTCTTCATGGAGCTTATAGTTTAGTGTACATGTATGCATACACATATATGTTTTAAAAATAAAAATAGATTTAGAAAAAGTCACCAAAAGCACACCCTGAGGTGCAAATCCTTTATCTACAATAACAAATATAGAGCTTATAGGTTGGTAAAGGGAACTTGTCTAGACTTGGTTTGGTTTTGAGAAGCAGAGAAGAAAGGGCTGAAGAGAGAGCAATTGGTCAGTGAAACAGTGGGGAGGAAAGAGTCTTTGTAATGAGAAGCCCACAGCTGCCTATATCCACTAGCTGGGAAAACATTGACTACAAGATCTTTTTTAGTTTCTGGTTTGTGAATAATCAAAACAATAACTTTAGATCTTCAGTAAAAATTTTTGCTAGCGTGGAGCATGGCCCTGATCTCCTCTTCACATGTATCACCTGTCAGATATTATCAAGCATAACAAAACAAAATAAAATATCCCAGCACAGTTTATATACAAAGATACTACATGGAAATGTGATTTTTAAAAAAACCAGGAAAAATGGCAGACAGAGAATTCTCACCAGAAAAGTGTTGCCATAAAGCAGATAAAAATTGTGATTAACCATGTCTGCATGATTTCTGCAATAATTAAACAATCATCTCTATAAAGTAAGAATATAAAGTAAGAATGCAAGAGCTCAGGGCAGATATGGTAGACAACAAAAGGAAATGGAATGTGAGCTATTTCAGAGATAAAGAAGGAAATGGAAAGAAAAAATAAAACCACCACAGAAATAAAGGTAAAACTGGAAGCAGCAAAAGGGAAAACGGATACCACTGAATAGGCAGTAAGAGAGAGAAAACAAAAAGAGATGTGCAAGCAAAATAAAATGAAAATTAAAGCTGTCTGTAACATCTTTCTGGTTTTTTCATCAATTAATGAATTAAATGAAATTCTTGACATGTTCATTTTATATTAATAAGAGAGTCATGGTTATATCTTAAAATTATTGACTTAGATGTCCAATGGATACACTTGACAGAACCAAGTAAATTGTGCTACTAGAGAAATATAATTCAAAGACTGCTTAAACTCATCTTTTCTTGGCTCCTAGATTGAAACCCAAGTGGCAACAGTACTTTTGTTTTAGTTTCTGGTTTGTGTATAATCAATACATTATTCCCCTTTGGTAGCAGCAATAACTGGGAATGTGGCCTGACCATTTGGTGATCTCTGTAATCACTGTGCTTGGTCCAGAAATATTTTAAGAATCCAAAGTTAAGGTAATGTTTGGCAAATGAGACTAGTTTGATAGTTTTTTTGTTGTTGTTGTTTAACAGAGTCATGTTGAGGTGGGTATGGCTCACCCCTGCAATCCCAGCACTTTTGGTTGAGCCCAGAAGGTCGAGACAAGCCTGGGTAACATAGGGAGGCCTCATCTCTACAAAAATATCAAAGTATTAGCTAGGTGTGGTGGCACTTGCCTATAGCCCAAGCTACTCAGGAGGCTGAGGTGGAAGGACTGCTTAAGCCCAGAAAGTCAAGACTGCAGTGAGCCCTGATCATGGCACTGCATTCCAGCCTGGGCAACAGAGTAAGAACCCGACTCAAAGAAAAAAATTTTTAAAGAGTAATGTCTTTTTGTGGTGATTTATTTGTGTAAAGTTTAAAACAAGCATACATTTTATTTTTCTTGGGTCAACTTTTCCTAAATGTATACAGGTTTAGTCATTTAGTAAGATCATATTAATCATAAATAATATTTAAAATTATTAAAAATGTAAATTTGTGTTCACCTAAAATTGAATCATTGCCCTGACAAACTTTTATTTCAGCAGTAATTACATTCTGTGGTATATTAGAGTTAATTTCCAAGATATTTAGTTAACTGAAAACATTGGACTGATATTGAGTTCATTAATAATCATTGGATACCTACATAATTTTTAAGTAAAATAGAATTCTTAAACATTGGTTTCTAAGCATAGTTTTAGTTTATCTACTGTTGCTTCTTATTTTATATGCTATAGAAAGGCAATATTTCTGGGTCATGTTAAAGGTGTGTTCATTTTCCTCTTTAAAATGGATAGGTGTGTACATAGAAGGTTGTACTACGTGAGTTCATGAGTTCTGCTAATCTGCTATAATGGTGGTGGGTAGGAGATGGTTCTCAACTGCAACCCTCAAATTTTCTCATTGAAATATCAATGATTTTGATTAAAAGTTACAATTTAAACAAGTGGTCGAGATTATATTATGAGCAATAGTGACTAACAGGCATATGTTGTTATTTTTAAAGGAAAAAATAGTTTGTTCCTAAGGCAGTGATTCTCAACTTTCAATTCTCAGGAACACTCCGTACTCTGAAAAACATTACTTAGGACTTCCAAAGAGGTTTTCCGTTTGTATGTCATATCAATCAAAATTTACCATATTAGAAATTAAAACAGAAATTTAAAATGTATTTATTAATTGATTTGAGAGGAATCTGTTGCATGTTGATGTTAATTTTAATAAAAATAATTACTTTTTTAGAAGTGAGAAGATTGTTTCACATATTTGCAAGGCTCCTTAATGCCTAACAGTAGAAATGCTAGATTCTCCCATCTGCTTCTGCATTCAGTCTATTACAATATCAATATCATGTTGCCCCTAGAAAACTTCATGTCTTAGTATTATTATGAAAATAGTTTTGACCTGGCAGATCCCCTGAAAGGTTGTCAGTCTGTTCCAGAACATAAAAGAGCATAATGAAGGACAAATTTGGAAAGTGAATTTTATTTGCTCTGGTTTAAACCTGAGTCTGAAATAAAGCTACCTAATGTGTTAAAATTATAGCAAAGTCATCTCAATTTTGATGGGCTTGCTTCCTTAGTTTACTGATTAATGCCTTCATCACAATACAAAGTTATCTTTATCTTCTGTGTAATCTTCTTAGACAGTAGATTCTGTGTTTTACCAGAATAATTTTTGAAGCCTTATGTTGTCTTTTTATTTTTATTTTTGGTTATTTAATGGCAAACCAACAAAGGTTCCTCATTTATCAAAGAGATAAAGCTTTTTAGAATTGTGTTACCTTCTATGTTTATTTTAAAATATTTGATTGTTACTTTGTTAAGATAGGCACCAAGTATTGTTTCTCAGGCACCCATGATCTTATTTCACTTATTTATTTTTATTTTCTTATTTGCACAAATTTAAAGGGTACAAATGCAGTTTTGTTTCATGAATATATTGCTTAGTGAAGTCTGGGCTTTTAGTATAACCATTACTCAAATAATGTACATTGTACCCATTAAGTAATTTCTTATCCCTAACTCCCCTCCCACCCTTCCTAGTCTCTGATGTCTATTATTCAAAACTCTGTTTATGTATATAAATTATTTTTAGCTCTTGCTATTAAGTGTGAACATGCAGATTTGATTTTTTGGTTTTGAGTTATTTCACTTAAGATAATGACCTCCAGATTCATCCAGGTTCCTGGAAAAGCCATGATTTTATTTTATTTTTTTATGGCTGATTAGTGTTTCATCATACATACACCACATTTTCTTTGTCTGGTCATCTATTCGTGGACACTTATGTTGATTCCATATCTTTTCTATTATGAATAGTGTTGTGATAAACATATGAGTGTAGGTATCTTTTTTGTATAATGATTTATTTTCCTTTGGATAGACACCCAGTAGTTGAATTGCTGGATCAAATGGTCATCAGATAAATGCAAATTAAAACAAAAATGAGATATCATCATACACTTGGCAGAATGCATATTATTGAAAAGCCAAAAATTAACAGATGTTGATGAGGAGAAAAGGGAACACTTATACATTGTTGGTGGGAATGTAAATTTGTACACTTCTATGGACAACAGTATGGAGATTTCTCAAAAACTAAAAATAGAACTACCATGATCCTATTTTAATCAAGTACTCAATTTACATCTAACAATTCTTTTGATTTTACTTTCTAAAAATTGCATCCCAAATACAAAAGAGATGAAGATAAAACTTTCAGGATATCTTTTTTTTTTTTTTTTTAAGTTTGACTCTAACTCTGTCACCCAGGCTGGAGGGCAGTGTCATGCTCACGGTCACCACAGCCTTGATCTGTTGGGCTCAGGCGAGCCTTCCACCTCAGCCTTCCAAGTAGCTGGACTTCAGACGCGTGCCAACACATGTGGCTAATTTTTCTTGATTTATTGTAGAGATGAGGTCTCGCCAAGTTGCCCAGGTTGGTCTTGAACCCGTGGGCTTAGGCAATCCTCTCACCTTGGACTCCCAGAGTGCTGGGATTAGAGGCATGAACCACTGCGCCTGGCCTCAGGATATTTTTTTTTTTTTTTTTTTGAGTCAGAGTCTCACTCTCACCCTGAGTGGAGTGCAGTGGCCGCTCCCGGCCACCGCAGCCTCGACCTGCTGGGCTCCGGCGATCCTTCCGCCTCAGCCTTCCGAGTAGCCGGAATTACAGGCGCGCG